>STHB01000012.1:4114184-4156446 GCA_018908115.1 Anopheles rivulorum
AGATCAGATCGTGCGAGTCGTAACCCTAAAAACGACAAAGGGTACAGTGACGCGGCCTATTACGAAGATATTTTGTCTTACCTTTTGATCAAGGTACCGCGTAATATTTTTAGTTTAGTTTTGTTTTTGTTTTGACATATGTCAAGGTCTCTCTCTCTCTCTGGCTTAAACGACCTACTCGGTCATGCCGGCCATCAAATGGCTTACTAGACTATTAGATACCACGTAGTTGCATAGTCAGTGCTCACTACGGGGGGACGGTCCGAATGGGATTTGAACCCGGTCCGGTCGTGTTAGGGTCCCAGCGCCGTTGCCAAATACACCACCGAGCCGCCCCTATGTCAAGGTGGGGAGTATGTTTGAGCAGCCCTGATAGAACCAAGCCGATCGGAGCTTAACGAAACCCGATCGTGTGCTTCGGTCAGCAGGGCTCTCACGAGTGAGCGCTCGGGAGGAGAACAGGGGTTCCATTGCAACCAATAATTATAAATATAAGTGTTTTAGAATTAATAAACCCTCTTCTACTTTAACAACGGAAAACACTGGTAACTATTTCGCAACGTAAATATCCGAAAACTCCGCGACTGAACACCGCCTATAGCAGAAAAAGTCGTTCTTGCTGCTGATTTTTGTACATAATTTTCGGCGACGACGACATAGTTATTGCATAATTGTTCAGAATCTTTACGCAATACAATTCCGATTAATTCCACGATTACTTCCGAGGAATTAAACGAACCATCATCATCAGATTCAATGCTACCCATCTCGGGTGCTCCAATAAGGCCGACCAGAGCATTACAAAACATACAAACACACTTATCACATCTTTTGTTGCATGACGCACTAACCTATCCTCTATCGCAACCCCGGAGGACTACATAATAAACTAGTTAATAATGAAAATTACTTACACTGTTTGTTGTTGGTCGTGGAGCGATCGTCTCCTGCAAAAAAGGTATGTGTTCAAAACCGAACCAACAATGCTGTGTGGCTTGACTAGATCCCAAAAATAATCGTATGATATACATATCCTAATAAATGCAAATAGATAATATACTATGTAATAGTGATGGGTTCTCGGAATCGCACCCACGGCTCGGAACCGCTTCCGAGCATTTTGACTCCGGCTCCGATTCCGGCTAAGTCAAAACCACGATTCCGCCTGGAGCCGTCGGAGCCGTCCGGAGCCGTCCGGAGCCGTCCGGAACCGTCCGGAGCCGCCAGTCGGCAGCCGGAGCCGTCGGAGCCGTCCGGAGCCGTCCGGAACCGTCCGGAGCCGTCCGGAACCGTCCGGAGCCGTCGGAACCGTCGGAGCCGTCGGAACCGTCGGAGCCGTCGGAGCTAGGATAAAATAATAAAGGATACTTTATTAAGTGCATTATACGAATTTTTTTATTAAAGTATACTTTATTTTACACAGATAGCTAATTTTTTGGATAGATTGCCCACTTTTGATATTTTTGATGTACTTGCACAATGTTACTTTATAACAATAGTAAATACAAGAGTAAAAAGAGATTAAAAAATGGGCAATCTATGTAAAATGAAGTATACTTTAATAAATTTGGTATAATGCATTAAAAAAAAGTATCCTTTATTATCCTATCCTCCGACGGCTCCGGACGACTCCGACAGCTCCGGACGGCTCCGGACGGCTCCGGCGGCTCCGGACGGCTCCGGACGGCTCCGGCGGCTCCGGACGGCTCCGGACGGCTCCGACGGCTCCGGACGGCTCCGGACGGCTCCGGACGGTTCCGGCGGCTCCGGCTGCCGACTGGCGGCTCCGGCTGCCGACTGGCGGCTCCGGACGGTTCCGGACGGCTCCGAACTCGGAGTATTGCACCTACCTTCCGGAATCGCTTCCGAAAATAGAGGAGTCATTCGGGAGCGATTCCGCTTTTTTGTCGAATTTACCCATCACTACTATGTAACGTACCTGGTCCAGTCACCTGGCTTCGCGCGATATCCTTCTTGGCTCGCCGGTACTTATTCATCAGATTTTTTCGTTTCTGACGGACATCTTTGGAAGAACGGCCAATAGCCGAACCTATTCCTCCCTAAGCCTGATTTCGTACTTCGGCATTTTTGTACTGCCGGTCCAAATCCTTCCATAGACATGGGTAAGTTTTTCCCAACTCTATGAGTTGGATTATTTCATCCGTGTCTTCAATTGGCTGCAGTAATGAATTAGCTAAATGTGTTAATTATCCACAACAGATGTACCGATTATAAAAAAACTTACGCGTTTTTTCATTTGTTTGGTTGAATTTTCCACTACTGTTATTTAAAAAACTGCAACATTGAATAACACGCGATTGTGCTAACTTTACACAATAGAATGTTTAAGTTGGTCACACGATCAAATTAGAATTAGGGCATGGTCGCTTACGTCAAAATAGCACAATTTCATTTTAACGTTCGGAAATTCTAAATTCAGTTAAGAACTACAACAAAGTTTATAAAGAAGAAAATTCTTTAATAACTTAAACTATTTGCTAAGCCACCAAACAACAATTTTATTCAATCATTGAACGGTCGTTGTTGCAAACCCTACAACAGTTGAAGGAAAGGTTTCCAACGACCTGTCAGACAGATACAAACGGAAAAAGAAGTATAAAGAAAGAGAGAGAAAAAGGTATAAAAGCAACCGCAGTACCGCTAAATACTGGAAAATAAAGACCAAGTTTTTGGCACACGTTAATAAAGTGTACGGCAGAAAAGTCTGTGTTTTTTTCATTCTCACGTTAGGAAAACGTAATTGCCTAACAGTCGTATTTCCTATACCTTTCCAGGTCGGTAAACGTAGTCCGGCGGACACCACCAACGACTCGCGCTTGAAGATGATTATGACCGCATGCATACACTCATACCGAGTTGGTATATAAAGCACCGCGTAGCCACATCCACTTCAGCCGCCAGCGAGCGTTTGTCACGCGTTTGTGATCGACGCCAAATTTTAGCAAAAATTAAAAAATAAAATTAAAATCATTCTCTCGCTCTCATGCAATTTACGGCATGAGAGCGAACGCGAGCACACAACTTTTCCATACTATTAGTCTTGGCGCAGGAGCTGAAATGATAAGTGAACATTGGATTAAACCGATGGTGCAGAGAAAGTCATACTTACATTTTCGCCGACTAATCAGTGTTGCGTTGGTACGTTGCGTAACGTATATAAATTAACCTGCACGGGAATGGATTTTATTGCTCGTGTGATGCAAGAAAATTTATTCTTTCGTGCTTTTGCATATTTTTGTCACACAAATATCGCATGACAGATTATATTATAAATGATAGAAAATGTGGACATTTAGATTAAACTAAAATTTGCCCCTTGTTCGTTTGTTCCTACGGCCAAAAATATATGCAGTGAATATTATATTCTTTTTAGGCGTACCGTTTCTACAATCTTTTTCCCACTTTTACAATCTTGTTTCCACTGTAGGTATTTCCATAACCTTTTTACCACTCTAAAATTAGTTGTTCACAATAGTTTTACACAAATTACAAAACACAAAAGCTAAATGGTACTGCTACAGGTGAAATGTTCCTTTTCCTTTCCCCTTGTCCATATGCGTATAACCCGACAGGTTTGAAAAATGTTCTTTGCCGCTGCACCTGTTGTGCATGGAGGCCAAAAACGGCTACGTCTTGACGCTAGTAATGCCTGGATACGGGTAGCGGCTACGCGCAGATGCTATGCTTGGTATGCTTGGTGTACGTATAAGGTAACGAATATAGCTAGCCTTAAAAAAACCTATTCGTTGCCGTTGCACGAGTTAAATTTCGGACGGGAGAATAGTCGCATTTGTCCATTTGAGTGTTGATTACTGAATGCTGTTTTATTAATTCTAATTTCAATAACTAAGTAATTGTATGGATAAAGGAAGGGAAGGAAGGGAGGGAAGGGAGTGTACCGTACTGCAACGTCGCCCGAATTGCATCGATACGCTATTTCGGCTGAATAGTGATTTTGTTGCTAACCGATTTTATGCTACCGGTGTATGTGGATGGTGCATGCGGTTGGATACAACAACGATCTATGTTGCTGACGCTGTTGCTGCGACGTATGTTGCTGCGTTGACTCTTAACTCACGCAAATGTGTGCGGAGTGTTGTTCTGGTTTTTAGAAGGTAGAATCCTAATATGTTCACTGCCGTAATTGTGGGTGCTTTCAGGTGAAATTTCAAATTCAGAGTTTTTGAAAGGTTTGTTTTGACTTTCAGCGACGCATGCATTTATTTAATAATATTCCATTTAAAAATTACTAAAGTTTGTGCCTTGAATCCATTTGTTACTATTATTTTACCAAACCTAGATGTATATATGTACATTTTAAACACTGTGTATTTTTTATTTCAGATTTATTGAGATTTATTGAATTACATTGATTGTAGTGTATGTAATAATGGAAGCACAACGAGTATTTTTGTTTCATCTACATTAGTTCCTACTAATTTACAACGGTTATCGGAAACAGCAACATTCTTTAAAGAAGGCGAAAGATCAGTCATACTGGCCTGGAACATCATTAGTTTTGTTGAAAAACAGGGAAAGTCAATCAGATCATACTAACGAACGGAGTTTTAACCATGCACAAATATTTCTGCAGTTTCGGTTTGCATTGTCGTACAGTACTTCATGATGGTGTTGTCTTTCAATAGGCTGGTTTACACGAAACAATTTCTGCACGATTTTTCAATCTCTGCAAATCTTTTATGTATGTATTGGTACGTCCAGTAGTGTTCGCAATTCTTTTTCGGGCAGAAAAGATTGCCCAGCTTTGGTGGATATCACAAATCTTTGCCTTGCAATCTTTTGACAGCTGCATCGACGGTTATATAACCCATAGTCAATGGAGAGGAGGTCGACGCATACCATATGCATTGACAATTCTTAGGAAAAAGCTTTTGGACCAAACTGTCAAATTTGTTTACGTTTGTGTGGTGTTGATGTGTGCATTTAAACGCAAACACGTACAAATACCTAGGTAATATAATAGACAATAACCTCAACTTCCATAAACATATAGAACATCTACGAAACAAGGCCACAACACGTTTAAACTTCCTAAAAATTATAAGTTCCAAGCAAAACAATCCAACAAAAAACCTCAACATTTACCGAAGCACGAATACAGGCATGAATACAATATAAAAACAAAGCCCTCAGAAAATCAACAGGCTGCACTAATACAACAACGATAAACACACTATACGCAATCGCAGCGGAGATACCATTCGACATCACAACAAAGTATACAGTTAGAAAGGTACTCGCCAAAGACATAGTATTTTCAAAAACGATCAGACAACAACTTAACAAACATCACCAAATGTTATGTTCTATGATGTATGTGATATTTGATATCTGAAGAACATAATGATACTTTTTACAAATACTTTATTTCGTTAACACACACACGTCCTCGCTTGGTCGCTGCCGTGATTCGACTCCAGTCAACGTCCTGGCGCAATCTGTCATCGATGGCTGCGCCCTTGATCCTGCACGTGGATCGCCAGGATGACATCTGTCATCTCAGGTTGCTCGCATGTAGTGAGCGACCCTGATGGCAATGTTGCGCAACATCAGATGTATCCAAAACACCAAATAATTTATAAACGAAAAATGAAAACACACCAAGAAGAACTGTACAAAAAAGACTTGAGCATCCTCAGAAATCTTTACATCGCAAAAAACAACGACATAGAAAACCACACAAACATTAACACTAAACTTGCAAAAATCATAGCCACGAAAACAAACAACAGTTCAGTGCGTGACTCTGAGGCGAGCAGACGTATTTTTGGGAGCAGAGCACTGTGATAAAGGGAGAGTGTGAGAGTGTGTGATCAATCGTAAATCGGTTAGCTCGGAGACGCAGCGAACTCCGGAGTGTTTTTTTTTACTAGCGACTGAAAAAGACAGACAGTATATATCAAGTTGGAGGAAGAGTGCGGAACCACTCTGTGAATTGCGCCGCCAAACTCTTGGCGCGCAAACGTTCGTTTGTATATTCTTAAAAATTACATTTATTTGCACCTGACCGTAAGTAAAAACACACATAACTATATCTCTGCCTCCCATTTAACCATGGGAGGGCCAGGCCCGGCCTGGGGAGGGCATCCATATACTCCACCCAACATCCGTGGACGTCAGGCACCAACATGGATGGACCCTGATGACACTAAAGGAGAGCAACTTTTTTTGGTGTTAAGCGCAAATGAAGGCTTTGTGCTACCACTAAACCCATTTATTATAGAAAAAAGTCTATCCAGCCACGCAGGTACCATACAGCCTTGCACACCAATAGACAAAGGCACAAAACTGCTTATCAAAACTAGAAATCGTGCGCAATTCGACAAGCTGCAAAACCTAAAAAAACTGATTAACGGTACAGAAGTAAGCATCGTTCCTCACCCACACTTCAATAGTGTGCAGTGCGTGATCGTATGCAAAAACTTAGACGGACTCTCTGACGACGAAATTTTGAGCGAGATGAAGGAGCAGAAGGTAATCTCAGTTAAGCGCTTTATGCNGACAACGAAAAGGCGTTTGATTCGATTTGGCACAATGGACTATTGTTCAAACTAATCAAACTCAAATTTCCAACATACCTAATTAAACTAATACGTTCATTCCTAAGCAATAGGAAAAACACGGTTTACATAGGACATACTCAATCCGAGTCATATAATCCCATTGCAGGAGTCCCACAGGGTAGTACACTATCACCTATTCTTTTTAACATCTATGTTTCGGACATCCCCACGTCTCCTAAGTGCACTAATTTTCTCTATGCAGACGATGTTGCGATTACAGCAGCTGCTAAAAATCCTAGATATATTATTAGCTCACTTAACAAAGCACTAAAAGCGTATGAGAAGTTTTGTCATACTTGGAAACTTAAAACAAACTGCACTAAATCGGAGGCAGTATACTTCACGAGAAACACCAGTTATCGCAGATTACCTCAAAGTGAGCTAAGATTTCAAAAAGGGAATATTCCATGGAAGGAAAAAACAAAATATCTAGGAGTATATCTTGATAAACGAATGACTTTCAGCAATCAAGTAGAATATGTATTAGATAAAACAGAGAAATTGATAAAAATACTTTATCCATTTATAAACAGGAAGTCCAAACTGAACCTAAAAAACAAACTTCTAATCTATAAAGTATATTTTCGGCCTATACTAACGTATGCATCTCCAGCATGGAGTTGCTGCGCATTGGCTCATCGGAAAAAAATACAAATCAGACAAAATAAAATTTTGAAAATGATCCTTAATGTCCCACCCTGGTTTAGCACAATACAATTACATAGATCTACAAATATGCCAAAAGTTGATGAATTTATACAGAAAATAAATCTAGCATATCGCATCAGATGTGAGGGAAATAACTGTTTACTAATTCAACAACTAGTCAAATTAACTGCTAATAGCAAGAGACGAATATAGAGTGTAGGTAATAGCGTAAGATTTTGTTTCATTTCCTCTTTTAGTTTTAGTTTTAGTTACATTAGTTAGTTTAGATAAGATTAGCTTAGTTTTTTTTTCCTTTTTTTTTTGCTCGTGGGTTTTTTCTGTTTTTTCCCACATTAACCTTTTCCAAACAATACGAAATTCCAACACAGTAGTCGCTAAATCGAAAAATCACTCAAATCAATGTGGAAAGCAATAAGCGAACCCATTAAGCGAACCCAACTAAATGTAAATATACAAAATAATATATGTTCAAATAAAAAATTATTACTACTACTACTACTCAAACGATACAGACACCAGCTAGAAACCAGATCATGGACCTGTATGACAGAAAAATACGACCGAGTACACCCGGGATAAGGTGCCCTTTCACGGTTATGAAAAGGAAATGCCTCCTAACCAATGTGAATTATACCCTGGTTTTAGATATATTTAGTTTTAAGCTATATATGTAAAAGCAATACGGCTGGATCGATGTCGACCGATTTCGGATATCTATATAACTGCCTAAATCTTCATTTCTCTTTTTTTAAGTTTGAAGCTATGGGAGGATTTTAGACCCATCTAGCGGAACTAGCGCCATTGTTAAATATCCATTTTTTGCTGTTCTAATAAAGACAATTTATTCCCTACGCAATATCTAAGTGTAAAATTTTATAACGTGTACCACACACGTGTACCAAGCAAAATGCAGTGAGAATGTTTATCCTACTTGTTTATTCCTTGTGGCTCCATCGAGGAGGGCGCTTTTCTACGAAGCTCTTTATTCCCTCCCGTCCATCGATTGTTGCTAAATTGTCAACCATTACTTGCTCACCGTGTTCATACGCAGTAGAAACATCCATTGCTATTTGTTTGTAAAAAAATGTCTTACCAAGTGCTATCACAGCGCGACTTTTCGATGCAATGGCTTTACAAATGTTGTCAACCTCTTCATTGAGCTGAGTTTTTGGAACTACCTTACTTACAAGTCCGGCTTCCAGAGCTTCGTTTGCGGTAATGGGAAGTCCAGTAAATAGCATGTACGCCGCTCTCATGCGAGGAATGGCTCGCACTACAGCGACCCCCGGTGTTGAACAAAATATACCAAAGCTGGCACTACGAAATAAAGAACCGTCGTGAGCAAGAGTGTGTTCGGAAGGATAGTATCATCCACTTTATATTACCCGGGAGTGGAGAATGTGCTGATATCACTGCAAACCGCCATATCACAGGACGCTACCAGCTGACATCCAGCTGCGGCAGCTAAGCCATCAACTTTGGCAATGATAGGAACCGGCGCTAACCGGATGGCATCGATCAATTCCGAACATTTGTGAAACACCTGCTTGTGCCGATCTGATCCGTGCTCAGCGGTTAATTCTTTTAAATTATGTCCCGCTGAAAACACACGCCCTTGCGCAGTTAAAACAATGCACCGCAATTCGTTTTTATGCTGATTGCTAACGATATGCCTATGAATACTGTCCATCATGTCCAGCGAAAGTGAATTGCGCGTTTTCTCATTGTCCAACACAATAGTGCCGACTCCGTCGTTAAACGTGTACGTCGACAGGTATCTGTGTGAGACACTGCTGTGATGAAGCTTTGTCTGTACGACATGAAGTTTGTATCAGTTTTGCACTGCTGTATTTAACACCAGATAGAACTTACCAAAATGCGTCCAACTCTTGTTATCATTTTGCGATCGTATGATCAATTGTATTGCTATGTCAACGCCGTACGGCAGAATCTGATGACACATTGCCGAACCATTTATACTGACGGGTGCAATGTTTCATTTAAACGGCGAAAAGCACAGAAAGAGCGCTGGAACATGAAGTGCGTACCTTTTTTCTTTTTCGTAATTTCGTTAGTGGCGTACACATTGATGCAACTACAGATTTTGTCATCTCGACCTTCTGCATAGCCATTTATTGTCATACTTATCCATAATCAAGCTTAGCTTATGCGTGTATGCTAGAAACACAGTTATTACGACTTATGATGTTTTGTGTGAACACATGCATGAAATGAAATCGCGAATAAATGACCGTTTATTCATGGTTAAAAAGCTTATCCTTCGGAGCAGAAATTGATACGCTGTGCCAAACGCACGCCAAAGTTATAAAGTTGCCTGAACGAGTGCATAACGTTTGAAAACCAATGGGCAAATAAATTATTGTAGGATCGGTTCACCAAAGAACGAAATGAAATAAAAGTCAAATCAAATTCACATGATTGCATTCAAAAAGAACATTTCCCTTGCAAGTAAAAAAAACCGCTCTACCATTCCGCCTATACCTCGGTGATAGGTCTCTTGGCAATGTAAGCCTTGATATTTTCATTGTCAAGCACCTTATTGACCACTTCCTGCAAGTTCGGGAAATTCTCAAGCAGATTGGTCTTGGTCAGGTAGTTCAAATAGTCTAAGATGCCGGCAAAATAAACATCAGCCCAGGTCGGCTTGCCAAGCACCAGGTGGCCGTTGTTCTCCTTTGCAATCACGTTCAGCTTAGTCAGATAGAACGGAATCACTTCGTTGTTCAGGGTGATCATTTTCTTCTCCTTCACCATATCGTCCGGCTCGTAGGCAACAATTGCAATTTCTACGAAGAGAGAATGAAATGAATCATCATTTGTATGGTGGGCTGTCCGCATGCAAGCGTCGATCAGTACTTACTTAGACGGAAGTCATTGATCGTATCAACAATTGCATCGATTTGCAGTGCCTCNGCAATCACGTTCAGCTTAGTCAGATAGAACGGAATCACTTCGTTGTTCAGGGTGATCATTTTCTTCTCCTTCACCATATCGTCCGGCTCGTAGGCAACAATTGCAATTTCTACGAAGAGAGAATGAAATGAATCATCATTTGTATGGTGGGCTGTCCGCATGCAAGCGTCGATCAGTACTTACTTAGACGGAAGTCATTGATCGTATCAACAATTGCATCGATTTGCAGTGCCTCTAGCGGATTATCACCGGCCAAATTGATCTGCTTGGCTACATATCGACACATGGCCAACGATTGATGAACACGCTTACCATCGACCTCCAACACCGGCATCTGGCCCATGGGCATTGCTAGAAAAAGAAACACGGACCATTGGACGGGTAACGGGCAGACGAAAGGGAAAGAGAAGAAGAGAAATAGCGGTTTTAAATTTTAATAGTAGCTGGATTCATACGGAATGTGAATTTTGTTGCTTTAAATCTTTCCTTGCACATTTTAATGGCATGTTCGTTTCGAGGTGTGTTTGTTTGAGATAAGCAGCTGAATCTGGAATCCCCAAAATGGAGGAAAAGAAACACAACGTAAAAAAAAATAACAAAACTTCATCTTATCACAGAACTAACATATGACGAGTGAATAAAAATGATACAACATGGCAAATACACACATCAACAAATTTGAAATAACAACACAGAAGAAGGAGGATCTATCAACACGAAGCTTGCATGACTCGGCAGCGCAGGCTCCGAGAGGTTGAGTAGACTGGTTTGTTAGTAGATAAGATTATGAAACGAAATATGGCAACCTATGGTACTGCAGCAAGGAAAGCGGAACGACCTTTTTTTTTTGTTTTTCTACATGCTTCTTTGCACTCACGCGGAGGGCAAATTGGATTTTACAGGTCTTGTTTGTCCACGCCATCACGGACAGGTTTATTTATCATCTCATTTTTAAAATATGTTTCAGTTATTCCGTCGCATGACTCTTTTTATATAAACGTTCTGAACTGTTTGAGTGCATCGCGATGGTGCAATCGATGCATGGAGTAGACATTGAATGTCTATCGATAACACCGTTCGCAGGGGCATCATGCATTTTAACAATCGCCATGCGTGCCCGACTTAGATCTCAGTCTTTGGTCGTTTATCCATCCAGTTTCGAATGGATTCAATCGATGTGACGTTGTCAACCACTTTCTGCAGATTCGGATGATTAGCGACCAGATCAGACTTGGTCATGTAGTTCAGATAATCCAAAATGGCGGTGAAATAAATGTCGGCCCAACTCAGCTGAAAAAAAAACGAGGAAAGAAAAAGATAGAGAGTTGATAATGGTGAACGTTAGCGTTAGCAGTTTGCCCAAGTCTGCAATCGAATACAGTTCGACAGATCATTTACTTTAGAATTTGCCAGGTATCCATTATTATCGCGCGCAATGTCGTCCAGCTTCTCCAGATAGAATGGAATGACCTCGGTGTTCAAAGTAACCAATTTCTTCTCCTTGATATCATCGTCCGGTTCGTACGAGACAACGGCAATCTCTAAAATATTACAGGTTTTAATGTGCGAGATTCAGCGATTGGGAATGGTACTAGCTAACTGTCCCTTCTGGTAGGAATGATTCAATCGGCCATTTTTTTTATCATCTTTTTTGAATCCTTTTCGTTCGAAACCCTTTGTCGCTTAATGGCTTGGGCAGTTCCAGAATGGAATATTCAAGAAAAGCAATTAATCGTAACAAAGTATGAAATCGTGTTGGACACACGGGCCTGCTATGCACAACCTTCTAGCTACAAAACGTCCTCTCAAAAAGGATTGCAAACATTTGGCCGGTAGAAACATCCATCCCATTTGAGGGCACTTTGCAGTGCCTTCGGAAAAATCAGGGACACCGTATAAGCGGACGCTTACTTAGGCGGAAATCGTTCACCGTGTCGACCACGGTGTCAATCATCAAGTTCTCCCAATCGTCAGCGCCGGCCAAACCGACCTGGTTCGCCAAATAGCGGGACATTGCGACCGATTGGTGCACTTTTTTGCCGTCAACCTCCAGCACCGGCATCTGACCCATCGGCATTGCTGAAACGAAAGATGGAATTGTTGGTTCATGGTAACTGGAATGAGACCCTTCGCAAGGATTCGGGAAGGTATCGATGGCATATACGAATGAAAATCGCGGTGAAAAATGGATGAATGAATAAAGCGAACTAAAACGAAGCAAAGCTTTGTAGCGAACGGACCCCTTATCTTCCCGAAACAAAAATTGTACAATAGTAAAACTGCAAGTAAAATAACACACACATTTTGCAGTGCAGACTCCCAGATTCAGCTGCTTACGGTAGAAGTATTCCGAAAACTTCGGTTTAGGTGTGTGCATGTGCTTTTTTTGTTGAACGTGAAATCGCATTTCGAAATGTAGAAGTTTAAAATCCAGCCAATATTAAAATTCAAACTTAGTCTAAAAGCTGCTTAGGCTTGTACATTCTAATTACAACACACTACAACAGTAATTGTTTTCATTGCTGCATTTAACACAGGTGGTTAGCAACATACAACATATGCAAACTGACACGTACCAAAACTAAACCAGGTTAATCACATTCCGCATGATCTTCGTGAGTTATTTTCATCAGAGCATCATCAAGTTGCCGAAAGCAGACGAGTACGCATTAGATTCGAATGGGATCAATCGATGGCTAAAATTATAGCACATCAATCGACGACAATGACGGCTTCGCAGAACACGACACAAACGATGATACTATTCTAACTATCTCGGTTAGAAGGTCAATTCAAACCGTGCCACCGATCGTGACATCAGCTCTTCATCACGAGTTATGTGTACGGTTGGGAAAGAACGCAAGGAGCCGTTGTATGGCGGGCGGTAAGCAAAGCGTGCAAAAGTTAGGGACGAAATTAAATAATCATGAGTAATCGATGCGCTATCGATTGGATGAAATATACAATTTTAAAAATATACTCTAGTGCATAAACGTTAGTGGCAGTGTACGGGGCAAATTTACAATTTGTAGCTTGCACACGGTGACTCACTTGGCTTGAGTGCTGGCCATTCTTCGCGGGTGATCCTCACATCATCGAACGGGAGATTTCCGTAGGACAGCAGGAATCGCAGAGGCTCGCCCAAAGCCTTTACGTTGAAGTAATACACCTTGTAATCCGGCATGATGTTAACGATAAGTGAAGATCTTTGGGTGAAGAGAATCGAAAAAAAATATTAAAACTTACGGAGAAACTAAGTAAAACGATTGAGCATTTTTGTTATTTTTCAATCCAAGTGCAGTGCAGTGGGGCTGGGCGGTTCTACACGATTAACAAATAATCCACGATACGATCGGTACTGCTATTCAAAAAAGGTGTGTCTACTTCACACAAACATTCTTATTGTCGTTTATTCTCGTATAGAGATTGTAAATTTAGCGTTTTGGTGCAAATGGTTTATAAACCTCCTACGTTGGTTAACTTCCTCCTACCGTCCTACCTTAACTGACCGCAACAAAGTTTTATTGAAAATGTCATACAAATTTTATTTATAATGTGGAGAAGAACTTCTTCGTCATTTTCTTAACCAAAAGCACCACATCCGATACGTGTTATACAGATCCGATGGAACTAAGCTGTGAGCTACCCTATTCACAACACCGGCACCGCAGTTTGGGTGGATAATTGATTTAACCTTGATCATGCAATTATGATGCTACTTTTGTCCTCCAAACTAGCTCCACGTAGAAGCGTGTATCACTCGTGTATCAGAATTTGTAATCGAATATTTTGCACAATTGTTCAAACTGCTTGGCGCAATTGCCGATAACAGCCCTGCTTCACTAGAATCGAACTCGAAGCAAACGAAACATTTTATCACCACTTTACCACTGCCGGGCGTTTTCATACATCGTAAAGAACCTGCTTCTGCACAATTTTTCACCGACAGCATCGTTTATGCTTTCCTGTTTGGACACGCACCCGCTTACCTGTTGATCGAACTTGAGCTAAGAATATGGTCAGACTAAAACAAGCGCACGTACCACACGCTTATTTATCCCCAAACACGCCCCGGTAGTGTAGTATTCGTGCGTATTCGGAACCCCTTTCAATGCGCACACTCGTCACCGCATGTGCATGTGGTGGTTGATCAGACGGTCAACCTTATCTGCGTATTGTGTGCGCTATCGCGGCCGAGCATGGGTTCGTTCCATTCCCGAACGTTTGTCAATAGGAGGCGTTTGTATGATGATGCGGCAAAAGTACAAGTACGCGATCAATTTATTTAACTACGGTGTGATAATATTCGCTATAGAACACCCTTTCAATTTTGGTAATATATCGTTCAGATGATATGTGATTATAAAACAAATACATCATTTGGCCCTTTTTTGGAAAAACTTTTCTAATTTATGACATCTCGTATTATTCAAACATTGCGTGCTAGCGTGAAACATTGCAACCGAGCATGCATCAACTTCCTGGACCTATTTTAATCATCGGTTACTGTTGATAAAGTTTCCGTGATTGTCCCGAAACGTACCATCGTTTAACAGACCCATAAAAAAGAAAGCCAAATACACCGCGTCGTCAGAATGTGCGTTAACATACATTCGACCATACCAAAGATCAGTAAACGATGTCGACCGACTGACGACTCAATCACACGCATGGCATGGGTATGGCCTAATTCACGGATGCGTTGATCGTGAAATAGTTTTTGCACTTGTTTTAATGCTAAGGTAGATAATGGTGCTGTGCTTGTTTCGTAGTTTTATTTTTACGTATCAGTTTACCCATCCGATAGGGTAGCTAGCCCCGATTGTCGTCTTCTATCACATTTTCTTGGTCAGCATACGATGTTTTGTTCGAATCGGAACGATCTTGCCTCCCATGTACATGCATTTCTTTCGTTCGCGTTATGCAATGTGGCACCAAAACACACAAAAAAATGTTTTGCGACCAAACGCGCTAGACCAATAACGTGTCCTGTTATTCTACTCACATTTCATATGTCGCATATATACTGCATGCAAATCATTTTCTACCTTAGAACATCATTTCAAACGAAAATTACGATAACGATAGCTATAGACGATTACAAACGTGTTTTTAATAAATGGTCCAACACGCTTCTTACAAAGTGACACGATAAGCTTATCAAACATTGATACAAAGATATAATGTATTTTTCTTTCCCTGACATACTAGGTGCGGCCTCGGTAAATGTTGTCTTTTACTACCTCTGTTCAGCCCTCGAACGATCTTTGCAGATAATATGCCCATCTTAATACACGTGGACAATCTACTTATCAACAGCCCGATTTTTGGTTCGCATTCACAATCTGTCCATGATGTCATTTCGTTTTGAAACAAACTCTGATATGATTGAATGTGGTATGTGGTGCACACCTATTGGATGCCTACTTTTATTATGAAATAGATTACCAGTTTCCTTAGTTTAAACTAAATACATCACAACGTCTTCGACCACGTCCGGCTGAACACAAGATCACTTTACAACACGTCAAGTTCTGGCGGTAGTGGTATCTTCTTTGAAATAGCAAATTTCCGCAACGCCTCGTATTTGTTCCGCAGCGAATCTGCTTCGTCCTGTAATCGGCCAGTTTCCTCGTGCATTGCCTCCATATCACGCCATTCTTGTGACTTTTCCGTCTCCAGCTCGTCCTTCTGCTCAATGCGCTTTATGCGACAACTGGCAGCGTATCCCCGGTTTTTCAGCGTTCGACGCCGTTGCTTCATGCGAACAATTTCCTCGCGGGTTAAGCCTCGCATTTTCAGCGTACGGTTCAGATCGCGCACTGTTATCGACACCAGCTCATCGTCACTGATATCCGGGATGGGACAAGGAGATAAGGGTGCCTGCAAACATATAAGAATGGATTTTTTTCTTCTTACTACAGGAAGGTTGATCAGTTAGCATCGGTACTCGATGTAGATCGAGGTTTGGATAATTACTTCATTCCAGTGAATAGATTTCGGGCGCATCATTGACTACAAATACAAAAAGGGGTACACGGTGGAATGGATATGAGATTAACTCTTGTACATGATGAAACGGGCGGCAATTGTTGCGCATTCACTGTTAGCACACTACTGGCAAATCTTTCGTACAACTGGTCTAACTAAATAGACTCGCTGTACTGATTCGTACAATTGTGAATATATTATTACCTGTGTATTTTTACGCTCGCGCTTAATTTCCTGGGGCATTTCTAGGATGTGCCTATACCCGACGGCTCGCTGGTACACTCTAGAAGACGCACAAAAAACAACTATCGATCGAATCGAGTGGCACACTAGTACGGGTAGCAAGTTTTATGGGACGCCTAACGCTGGAAGCAGAAAGAAAAGATATAAGTTATGCTAGCACGATGAAAAAGAAAGAAAACTGCAAGTCATGGTGGATTCATTATAGGTGCACCCTTACCCTTTGCGAGAATCGATACACGGAAGCACAAATCGCACACACAGCTGCACCGATAGTTTACCACGCCACAAACCATCAACAGAACATCTAACTATCTGTTTAGATTATTGCAATATTGAGCAAAGTAGTTAAGAAATACTGAAAGTCTTCACTTTTGTTTATACACACTCTTATGTAGAAGATCAAGGCTGGCTAAAGTTTGCTGCGATCTTATTTGTAAGCAAAGACCTTCAACTGCTAGGCTGTGTCATGTGCAGCATTCTGACAGCTGGTGTATAGACCAATAATAAATTATAATCCGCAAAAAAATCCCACGGAATTTGGGTTTAATACAAATTTCCCAACTGGTACCGTTCGTGATGTTCCAGTTATTTATCCGAAAATGGTAAACTATGAATTGAACTAAAATTGTTTCATAACTTTTTACTTGGAAAAAGGATGCATTTAAATTGCTTCTGAAACGAAAGCACGATAGTATAAACACAGCCCTTTTCGCTTGCAAACAAACCGGAGCACGCTCGCTGAGTGTTGACAGGTCTCCATCGCGCCATTTTTCAAAGTTCATCTGCTGTGTTTACGGTACGAATAACCAACACTTGATATTCGCGATGGACGCTACGAATTCAGTATCCAAGGTTTGTATTTGCTATTCATAAATGCATATGCTACAGCCATTTAGCCTACCATTTTCTGTACTAGGGCGTTTTTGTGTTCAAAAATGGAGCAACACGTGCTAAAGGACGCAGAAAGGTTCAAA
Source organism: Anopheles rivulorum (assembly GCA_018908115.1). NCBI lineage: Eukaryota > Metazoa > Arthropoda > Insecta > Diptera > Culicidae > Anopheles > Anopheles rivulorum. The sequence goes on from STHB01000012.1 coordinate 4,131,601, forward strand.
GTTGCAACAGCTTTCTGGGCGCAAACACAACTAACCAGCTTTGGTTTCGGATGTACAGAAAACACTGGGAACGATCACGACAGATGATTTCGAAGCTACAAACCAGCAGCTATAGCAAGATTATTGATGATTTGTTAAAGTTTATAGAAAACTGTCAAAAATCGAACAAATACGAAGGATTCCTTCCGACCGCAGCATTGCTGACCGGTATCAATCAAATCGATCACCTGTCCCAGTTCGAGAAGCTCGCAGACGATATCCATAACAACACTCTCTCGATAGTGGTGTTGCTGCAGGCCCGTGATGCAACAAATCTGAAGCAGGCCATCGAAACAATCGTTGGGAAGTGTATTGAGAGTCAATCCAAAGATCGGTGTAATGAAAAACGATTTCGCAAAAACCAGCTGAATCTAGACGTGTTACAGGCATGGTATCTTGAAACGCACGTCAATAGTGATGCGAGACCAAAACTTACCATTATTGTACCAGACTTTGAGCTGTTCAATCCAACCGTGCTGCAAGATCTGATAATCATTCTGGAGTAAGTAATGTAGCAGTGTTGCGCGTGTTGTTAAATAATGTTGTTTTATTCATGTTTCAGTTCGTACGCTGTAATGTTGCCGTTCGTGCTGGTGTTTGGAGTAGCAACTGATGTATCAACCATCCACAATGTGCTACCGTACCATGTGACAAGCAAAATTAAGATATCCGTTTTCCAATCAGAACCATCCGCTACTAATCTCAACAAAATCCTAAATGAAGTTTTGTTAACACCCTTCTGTCCGTTCCATCTGTCGGGCAAAGTGTTTAAGCTGCTACTGGATATTTTTCTATTTTACGATTTTTCCGTAAATGGATTCATCGAGGGTTTTAAATACGCCTTCATGAATCATTACTTTGAAAAGTCTATCAATGCACTAAGCGCAATCATCGACGATGAGGACGAGCTGAGAGCAATAATTAATGATCTTTCCTCATTGGAATTGGAGCAAATACGTCAGCTGCCTTCTTTTCGCCCATACGTGGAGTCCCGTTCAAACCCGCAAGATGTCGTGGATCTCCTTACCAACGACGATTACCTGAAGCAATCGTTGGTGCCAATGATAATGCAAGTGCATAATTATTGGTTTAATTTTCACTGTGCAATGCACATACTGCACACTCTCGTAGGCGATCTTCCAAAAGCACCGTTGGGAAAGCAAATTCGTGAGCTGTACTGTGTATGTGTTACTTCAGATGTGACCTTGCTGCCCGAATTCAAGGAATGCATCCAGTTACTATCATTTCTATCGAAAGATGAAATGTTGCAGAAGATTAAACAGGTGATGGACGTAGTGTTGCTGTGGGTGAACCGAAACGATCAGTTAAGTATCGAAGGCTGCCTAGTGTACGACGTAGCTCCATTGGAAGAAATGGCAAACGGTTTGGTGCTGTTGTCCGACGAACTAGTAGCGGCAAATCATGAACCTATCGTAGGGGGAAAGCAACACGAGCAACCTTCGTCTCTTCTATCTCCTCATATGGGACGACAAGAGCTGCGTGAGAAGTTGCTTACGGCAGCGAAACATTCCAAAAACGAGACCACTGCAAGCCGATCTATTGGAAAGATAATGGACTATTTCGTGAAAAACGTCTTCCAACGATATCTTTGTCCTGCAACCAGCCAGACAGTACCTTTAGTGGAACTGTTTATTTACAACGACAGCACTTACCTTCGGCAGCACATTGTTGGTGCTCCTAGGGCAGCGATTCACATTGCCCTTAACAACCCTCAATACTACACACAATGTGATTGCTGCATTCTCGATGAATCGTCCTGCATTGTTCCTTCTCTGCCAGATCTCTCAATCGCCTACAAACTACATTTAGAATGTGGCCGCATGATAAATCTCTTCGACTGGCTCCAAGCTTTTCGCATAATTATCGATGATAAAAATTACGACGAGACCGAGCAACAAGTTGACCCAACTATTCAGTAAGTATATCGTATCCCTTCAACTGGTGTATGCATATTTGCATTATTAAATGTTTTGTTTTGTTTGAACAGGGCTCGCTTCACCCGAGTAGTGGCAGAGTTGCAGTTTCTGGGCTTTATTAAAACATCCAAAACCAAAACCGATCATGTTACAAGGCTCACGTGGTGAAAACATTTAGTTCCATGTGGGAAGTCATGTAAAATAGTTTCACATAATGTTGTACTGTATTTTATTTATTACACATGTGTTTAATATAAACGTGCATGCATTTCTTCATAAGTTACGAAAAAAGCTCAATATATATATAGAAATATAGAATTAATTAATTTAATGTGCTGCTTTTGTTTGACTCATCGTAATTTGTATTCAAAGTAAATGTGTTTGAATTTAATCTTCCTGTGAGCTAGCGGCAACCATCTGATAACCTGAAGAATTTAAACTTTTTCCTTATTAATTTTGGTAGTATTTTCACTGGGATGCACATTGGCGATCAGCGTTGTATTTGGCCCAAAAGATGACACTGTCAAAGATTGCACAAGATTGCTATGGTGTTGGATGTGTTTGTACAAACCTCGTTTGATTTGTGTACATTTTGCTATTGAGAAAAATTGAACCGGCTCCTTCGGAGCAGCATCAATAGGATAAACACGTGCCAAATGTCTGGATTTGTAAAGCGTCGACGTGCCTTAAATATAAATGGTACACGTTTATCAGTGCACACGGGACAGCCGGTAACTTCGTTAGGAAATCCGTCCCTAGATCATGTTTTTGGTGGTGGCTTTCCCATCGGTTCCATCGTTGGAATCGGTGAGTAACATTGTGATCGCCCAGCGGCAGTGTAAAGGAAAAATAGATTTCGTGCTTTATCTACTCGTATTTTTGTTGGAAACTTCTACAGGGGAAGACAAACATGGAAGCTATTCAAGGGTGTTATCCAAATATTTTCTCGCAGAAGGAATCGTAAACAAACATTCGCTGCTGATTGGGACGCTGGAAGAAGATCCAACACAACTGGTAAGTGGAACTAAAACTTTATCTGATTAAGGTGTGAGACGCAGATTAATGATGATTTCTGTTTCTAGATCGAAAAGTTACCAAAAGCTGTTGAAGCGGCGTCAGAAAGTAACACCGAGCAGGAACCTGAAACCATGCGCATTGCATTCCGATACAATCAGCTTGCTCCTGTAGATTCCGAACAGAAATCATCCACAGCCCTTGGACACTATTTCGATCTTACCAAAACAATAAGTTCCGCCACATTGGTTGAACAAGATATTACCTATTGGAAAGGAAATGATGCGTGCGAATATGAAGCCAAATTCGTAGTAGGTTCGTTTAAGAATCCAAACTATGCATCGCTTTTGTCCTGCATCCATCGGAAAGCTAGTGAGCAACAATTTAATTCCGCTTCGGACGAAACCACAAAAAATGTGCTACGAATTTGTTTAAATTCACTCGGTTCGCCGTTGTGGTATGATCAGAACTTCTCCGACGATTTCCTTCGATTCCTCGTGTTACTGAAAGCCATCGTACGAAACACTCTGTCGGTTTGTTTGATCACCGTGCCGTTCCATCTGTTTAACCACCTAGACGATATTCACCTGTGCAGGAAAGTGCGAAATTTGCTTGATTTTTCTTTCGAGCTGGAAGCGTTTGCGGGACAAATGGAAGAGCAAGCTAATCCTGTCTTCAAAGAGTACCACGGCTTGTTGAACATTACCAAAATAGCACCTTTTAATAGCTTGGCTTCCTTTCACCCCAAAACACGCGATCTGGCGTTCAAGCTGAAACGAAGCAAGTTTGTGATTGAAAAGCTTCATCTACCGCCAGATATTGCGGATGACGATAGTCGCTCTACAAATGTAGTGCCGACACTTAGCTGCACTGGCGGAGGAATGAAAAGCAAGTTGGATTTTTAGTTATCCTGAAGCGATGGGAAAAAATATACTTGTAACGTGTACTAGAATCGTTCCTCTAATTCGAATTAACACACTACGTTTCTTTTTATTCGCGCTAATACAAGTTTTAAAATGTGCCTTAAATGTTGGGTCCTTAAACTAAGTAACTCTTGGAGATCTGGTAGTAGTGAGAATTGTTGTTAAAAGCCATATCTGGACGATGTTTGGCATACTCCTTTGGTTGAATGTACGTTTCCCGGATGGTTGGCACGGGAATGGGTGAGGGCAATTCGTGCTCGTAAATGTTGTCCCGTACACGACGATTCGCTGGGACTGCTGGGACTGGAATGTGTGGCAATGGATGTGTACGTAGCATTTGGGTAACATGGTTCTTACGCGGTAGCTTGGTACAGCTCAAAATAATACTAAGCAGGACACAAAATTCAACCACAGCCACAATAAGGCCAGCGCAAAGAAACAGAAAATATTGTTCACGGTACCACAACTCAATCTTATGCAGGCAACCCTGGGATGGGGATTTTAACGAAAGGAAACATTAGATTACATTAATATAAAAACAAGGAAATTTTTGGTAAATGGTTCGCTTGTAACAAAACTCACATCAAGATGACGACTTTTTTCATAATCCTGCGTCTGTAGTGCCTGACAAAGCGTCATGTTTACCGGTACGGGGTCTAGGTAGGCCGTAAATTCGAACCGATTCACCAGCTTGCAGCAAGTTAAAGGAACGGTCAGTTCTTTCTTGCCTAAACTTTGAAGCTTCCATAAGGATGTGTCATAGTTGATGCTTGTATTGATGGCACAGCACTCGAAAATGGTTTGTGCCAAATCCATCGCTGCGGTAAACTGTTCATGTCCCGGTACACCATAGTTCGCTTGAAGCGCTTTTACCATTGCAGTTTCGTTAAGGTTTAAACCCAAACACTGTGGCCACGCAGTAATCATTAAGCATACACCAAATTCTGCTACCAATAGTGAAAGAATGATCAGGAAGTACTAAAAAGAGCACGTTTAAGACGCATGATTTAGTAAATTATGATTAAGCTCGTAGAGATCACAAGCATAATTACCATTGTCAGTACACAATACGTGTTCATGCAGGTTGCCCAACATCCTAGCAAGGAGGCAATAATAGCTACTAGGCCAGCCGTGGTAAGAGCGAATGCTACGTAATAAAATAAGGGCTGTTCTAGCTCAGACAGGGGCGTCCTTTGTTGATCGGACGCTGATATTAGCAACCGGGATAGTAGAATACGGGGAGAGTCGGTGAACAGATAGAATCCTGTGGAAAGTAGCGTAATACCACACAGCTGAAAGTAAATAAGCGAAGAGGAAATCAGAATTTGAAGATGAAGTGCGGCAAATGTTGCAAATATAGTCCAACTATTAAATAAAGCTGGAGATTATGAGGACTTGTTGTGACACTTATTGAGATTAATACTTCACAAAACGTGTGAAAAAGGTAAGCAAAAATAAAATCCTTATTCTATTTGAATTTTTGTGAATATGCGACAAAGATTCATCATTTAATGCTCCATTGCAATATACTTATGTTAAACGTTCAATGCCACCAAAAGTCCGTTGACATTAACCTCATGCACGACAGTAAAAACACGGCATCATCCAACGTTACATTAGGGTGGCAGATTTGACTATAGAATACAGTTCTTGTACAATTGCTGTTTAATAACTATTGCCATCGCATAGCCGACAGTACCATGCTTTGTGTACACATGTCATCCCCAACGGTTAAACAAAAAAGAGATAAAAAGCGTGATCGGGCAGGTGTAACGTTTGCTCCACATGCATACATTAGGTGGGTTCTTGGGGATGTCCACTGAAAGCATATGGAAATTTAAACATAGCTCCATGGGAAAATTTAAGTTTGAAGCTTAGTCGAACACCAAACCCTCCGAATGAAATAATGTATGCTTCTTGACACACCGATATGTTGAAATATTAAAATAAGCTTATTTGCTAATAATAAAAAATTGGAAAAAATATGAATTAAAACAGGGATAAAGTAACCTTCTCTAACGGCTATAAAATGCATAAATAAAATAGAGACTGTTATAAAAAGAATCCAACAAATTATAGCGCTAATTACTAGGTACAGCTGTGGTGTATCTAAGTACTTCCCCTCTACGAATGGAACCATTCGGTGGTGTTATCACTTTTGGTTTTTGCCCACAGCGTTTTGTTGTTGTTGTTGTTGTTGTTGTTGGCACAATTCCGCAATCTTTTGCAATGTTTTCTCGATAAAAATTTCACGCATTATGTGAAGTGAAAATCACGTTGATGAGGTAGATAAAAATACCGTCACGAACGACTAAAGTTTGTATGCGACGAGTTCTTCACATCTGCTGGGTTTGTACTTTCTGTTTTGTCTGATATTCGCTCAACCCATTGCGCATCATGCATTTTTATTATGCGCCAACAGTTTGCAGCTACGTTGCGTTTGCACCCTTCAGTAGTAACATAAACGCCGGTACAAGCGAATCCGGCACGATTTATGAACACAGATGAACACACGTACTTATAATTGGTGTCTACTGTTTTTTTTTGTTTTGTTCGTTCGGTTTTTATACACTATTTTGTAATCTCCGCTTTCCCAGTGTTGCGTCCCGCGCATCGTTTGAGTCCCTCAAACAGTACAGTCCATTTTCAACGGATTTATTTGAACCAGCTTTTCCAGGGGGGATGGAACAACCACACGCAGATGCTTATGGAGCCAACGAATAAAATCACTTCACAGGTACGCTTTAAAATCACTGAACCGTACAACATTTACTACATTTTCTATTATTCTGCAGTTGATTTTGTTTTACACTGCGTTAAGCTTCGTTGTTTGACGCTGCGAGAATTAAAAAGTTCCCGGTAAGAATATATTTGTTCACTTGCAACAGTATTGGAAACATCAAAGAACTTCTCGCCGATGTTTAACGTTAATAAAATGACTGCCGTTAATGTATGGAAGCTATATTTCGTTCTACTGAAACTAGCTTGTTTTTGATCGTTTGTGTGTTACGGAGCGATTTTCACGATTTACATGTCCACAGTACGATGCGATCACGCGTATGATTTAATCTAGCCGTACCGCAACAATAGAATGCATTCATCCACATTTCCATCGTGGACAGCAAAAGTAGGTAATGATATAAAAAAGTAAGGCACAATATGAATGATAGACAGGATAATTTTACCATAAATATTAGGTTGCAGCTTGCCAGCACAAACTTGTGATTAAACACTTTGCTCAGTTTCATGGTGTTGTTTTGCGCCACAGAACGTTTGCGGTTGTATATATGCCATAAAAACCACTGCACCACTAGTACCGTCGAACTGCGTTCACTTGTAACACTTTAGTAATTAATAGGAATTTACTACTACTCTTCGGTTGGTGCGATCATAGCACCGCGAAAGCTGACAAAGAACTGCCGACATCGTAGTGGACGCACTGGACACAAGCGCATTGATCAACCGTTTGCGTCCGGTGCGTTGTGTGCGCATGAAGCGTTACATATTTGTGGTGTAGGCCGAAACGCCGGCAAGAACAACGCATACAACGCGTAAATGTTTCAGGTCGAGCCGTCCAAATTCGCTTGGCATGGATACACACGGAGAGAGAGAGAGAGAGAGAGAGAGAGAGAGAGAAAATTTTGATCAACTTTTACCTACAGGAACGTGATTTACCCTTCTGTCCGTGAAACCACGCAACAGCACGTGCTGGGACGTGGGTGAAGCATTTACATCAAACGTGGTGTTAACGTACGCAAAACACCTGACGACGGAGGACGCCAACAGGAAATCAATGCACGGAAAAGCTCATGCAGATAAAAAATACAAACCCACTTTTTTAATTCATCCAAACACTTACATTCATTGATAGTAGAATTAAGCGCTTGATTTAAAGTAGATATATGTGCTAGCACAGTTCTTTAACATAACTAAGGTAGTTGTTTGATATCGTTGACTAATCTATACTAAGTCAGATGCTGATGAGTTTTTCATTTCAGCAAATCTATCCCAAACATTAACAGTAATAGTAACATAATTATAAAAACAAAACTACCCTTTTTTGGTTCTTTTGGCACAACAACCTCAGTGGAATTTGGATTAATTACCTTTGTTTAATTACCTCTTGTTTTACTCAATTCTAGGATGTCTCTCCTGCGCCCACAGTCCGCATGAAAATTTAGTATCGATGTTGTCATATGGGCAAAGAAGCTGCACCAGGTCCGCACCAGATCCTTTGATGATTCTTAACAATGTTGGGACATTTTTTAGTTGAGATCTCAGTTAAACAGATTTTTTCTATCAAAAATCTACCGTTGAAATATTACCGGGTTGAAATATTGAAGGAATTCAATTAATAAAATAATCTTTAATTTTTTGTTTTTCAGTTCAATTGTGAACTGAATGATATTATATTATAAAATGTATTATTATATTACACTATTACGCTACACGAATAGATTTCCATTTGCCCTACTGTTTAACAGAATGAGCGTCAAAAAGCATCCCAAGAGCGTTCGAGTTACGAGATCCCAGCCATCGTCTAACATATCGGTACTTTTAAACAGCACTTAAGCAGCATATGCGATAAACGAAATATGAATAAAAAAAGCAAAAAATCTGATTTGTGAGACCGAAATACAATTCTGAAGTGCTGATTTATAATTTGTTAATCTTTGTTCAAACAGAGTGATACCAAAGGTATTAACCAATCCAAAGATTTCCTCAACACGGCCTGGTGATGTATGCTTTAACGGTCCACACAACAGGACTGGTACAAAATACCTTTTAGATCTTTCCCTCGTAGCAAGGACAGACTATCCGACTACGTGGTAAAAAAAAAAATAGTCTAAAATGACCGGGCCGTTCTTAACAAAAAATGGTTATGTCACTAATTATCCGAACACCCATCCTATTTACATTGTATGGACCGCAGCCTATGCTTTGAAAAGAAGTGCAATCTACATATTCGTATGGTCGTATAGTACGAATATTTGTAAATTTACCAATTAAAACTATTTGAAAATTTTAAAATGCACGCAGTATTAATTGGTGTTGTTCGCAAATTACGATTCCGCTTTATCTCGGAAAGGAATGTAAATGTGTGCACAATAATATTTTTCTGTAAAATTAATTTTAGTACAGAAACACGACCATTTTAGTACATGTTTCATCCAAACAACTACATTCAATATGGCTACCCGGTTTAGTTTTCATGGCTCAACCTCTTCTAGTCTGTTCGCTCTTGTCGTGCACGAGCGTACCCGACGGCATTGTTTTGAAAGAAGCATCAAATAAAATGCACGAGAAAAAAGGTATGTGAGGGTCACCATTGGTGTGAGTGAGTACGTTGCTATTCGAGAGTAGGTACATAGAGTCGTGGGTTATTTAACGGTTGTTGGTTGTGTAGGTTGCGTATGCTCTAAACGACGTTAGAGCGACAAGGATGGTGCGCATCGAAGAGGATGGTGCACAGTATAGTGTGAGTGCGTACGCTGTCTGCAAAAAAGAAGTAGGGGACGTGAGTAGTGTGCGTGTGCTTCGCAGCTAGGGGACACACAACAAACGTACTGGATGTTGTTGCTTAGTTGATATTTCAATCAATCGCTAAATTTGTATCGTACGCGAGTGTAGCATAATTTCCGTACAGTTCCTGTAGCATCCGTCGGTTCCGTGCCGCGTAAGTAGCAGACGATGGGATAATAATGATTACGTGCAGTGAAATCGAACAGTGCTGATAATGCTATTTGATCGTGTGCACTAGTGCGCGTTTTCGTTTTAAAATTAATCCCAACGATGGAAAGTGTAAAACGCACCGGTGGTAAAGTACACGCACGAATGGCCACGGTTCGCAGAAGACGTTAACCGACGATTACGTTGTAATACGCACGCATACCAGAGCGAACGAAAGAGCCGTACGCTTGTTGCGTCGTGTGCGAAACACCGCGCTTACGATTGATCCGGTTCCTGCAGAGTGATCGGTGTTGATCCTGCGGACGAATGAGAAGGTGATAGTGCAAAAAAAAAATATTATAAGGCAAGGCTGGAAATGATACCAGCGAGTAAAATAATGGTACAGCGCGGACACACACCGGTAGAAGGCGTCCGTTTTTCAGTTGGCATACAGTCAGTGTACCAGGAAGGAAGAGTGATGAATGATAGAAAAAGACAGGATGAAAGAACGGAAAGGAACGAGAAAGAAGCTCGATAAAGAAGGATAGCCTTACAACACAGGAGTCGTGCCCTCTCGCTCTGTGTCTAATGACAATGTGGGTTAGTGCGTCCGATGTGAACTGTGAATAAAAGGATCTTTCCCGGTAGGAGTTAGATGAGACCACTGATCAAATCTCGAAACATATTTGATTCAATCGGCGTACGCGCCCTATGTGTGTGTGTGTTTGCCTCAAATAGAACGAATCAAAATAATATGACAACAATTTTTCCTATAAAGTTACCGTTCACCTTTTTCTCAATGCCCTCGTTTTTTTGTTTCCCTCCTATTCTTGCGACACTTTGCATCGCATACATGCGTGTATGTGTGTACGTTTGAGCCGTGCATGAAAGCGTGTAGTGAAAAACACCGGTTTGATGATAGAATTATGCATAAATCTTCACGATAGTTTTTTTTTTTATTCGCATTGTTTCATTTATGGTTCGAGTCATTTTTGTGCGTAAGAAGTGACTAGAATGTAATTTTTTTTCTGTTGGATTACTTCATATATTGATGTGTTTGCAAGAAAATGGTTTAAGTTGAAACGGAAAATAAACATAACAGATCCAAGTGATCAGTGGTGAACTGTGACACACAGTTGTGGTTAGGGATGGAATATAACAATGAAAGTAAGGTGTTCGTGCATCATTAACGTTGCACGTAACATACGATCAATCGTATCCGTGTGATGTACCAATAGGGCACACATACACATACACATACGATGGGATTGAAATTCGGAAATTGTGCAATGGAGGAGTGCAAATGTTTTGGTGTTAAATATAAGATTATAATTGTTTGTTTTCAACAGCTTGGTATTCTAAAACTGTTAAAATGTGTAATGTGTGTTGTGCAACGAACGAACCAAAGTGAAAATTGTAAATCGTATTACATATTCAAATATAAATTATTCTAAACCAGCGAACCACGACGGAATGGTGTTTAACATAATGAAATGAATTGATCACACTCACTCCTTCTTATAACAGAAATTGGTAAGTAAACTACATTACTATTCTTGGCAAACTGCACTAAATGAAGCAGCAGCTATATTAAAAGTAGAGGGCATCATATCATAAGTGGATTAATCGCACAGAGGGTTCGCACAAATTTTACACAAACTGTGAGCGGAAGGAAATAATGGTGAAATTAAAAAAAAAGATCTCTCTAAGGCAATGCCTTTTGTTCTTGCTTTTGTTTTTTGGACAGCAGAGCAGAGCAGCGCACTTCAACATGATTGACTGGGTGGGCGATGATCGTATACATTGATCACACACGCTGGCGCGAAGGTGATGTGTTATGCTGTGTCGATGAATGCAGAACGGAAACACCACCATCATAACCAGTGCGGACCCGTTGCTTGTTTTCCACGTCCCTTTTGGTCGAAATTTTTAGTGGCATGTTTTCTTAGCCTGTGTCTCGCCCGCACGTATATCCAAGGAGTAGTAGTACTGGAATGTGCGATCACGTCGACCTTTTTTTTCTTGTTCTGTGCCTTGTTCTCTGTTTCTTAGAGCGTTCGCCCAGCAAACCAATGGAACACACCCAACCACACGCACACACACACACACACAGATACACTTGCATATACGGTGCCCGAGGTGGTGTAGTCTGGTCGTTACCTGGCTCCCGGTTTTTCGCTTCCATCCGATAGATTATGCTGCACAAAGCATTGTTTGAAATATCCCAAAATCCAGCAACAATTGGCAGGCTCAAATATGTTCTATATGTGAGCCTACAGTACAGTGTGGATTAATGTTTTAACCCTAACTGCTTACACCTGGCCAATGCACCAGGCGATGCTTCACCTGAAAAATGAAGCTAGTCGTTTGCTAATGAACAAATGCGCAACATTCATTTAAATTTGGATGATATTTGTGTAAACTTAAAATGGATGACGAAGTTAGTATTTCTTTGTAGAAGTTTTTTTTCAATTTAATAATTAGTTAATTCAACCGGATGTACAGATAGAGTTAGAAGAATTAAATGAACAATTAAAGCTATGGTTTGAAAACGATTGGTGTTTTATTAAGTGTCAAATTATAATATTGCTCACCTAATGCAAACAAGAATTAATGTTACATTACTTCATTCCTGTTTGATGTACTAGTTTGCTTTACATTGTAGCTTTTGCTCTATGCTTAGATAAATATGCACACCATTCAAATCAAATTATTCATTATTGAATTGGGATCGCATAACATGTATTAGTTTGTTTGATTCAAATTCTATTTGCTACAGCTTAAAAAATAAATCGTAATCGTCAGCTTAAAAAATAAATAAAGTTATAAAATGTTGTTTAATTTAAATAGACCAAAACAATTTGCTACCGACATGATTTCTACGCGCACCGGTCGCAACATTCCTTTAGTGCACTCGCCTAATCGAAGCTTTAATCCACCACACTTTCCCAGTGTTTTCTTAGAATTGAGGAACAAAGCGAATCAAACGTCCAAGTTCGACAAAAGGGTTTCGACAAAAAATGTACATAACGGCAAAACAGGCACACAGCAGCAGCAATCGTCAGAATAGTGGCATGGGCTAAACGAAAGAAGGGAAAAAAGATCATTTCAGGCACCGCATGAAGTTTGAATACGGCCAAACGGCAAGTTGCAGCCGAGCAGTGATCGCAGGAATATATCGAAACAGCGAAACGTAGCAAGAGAAGAGACACGAGAGCATCGAAGGAAAAGAAGCACACAATGATGGAGAGCGAGAGAGCAGTAGCTCTTAGGAATGATCTTCTTGTTTACTGAATCACCACGACATCATCCACCAACACACAATTATCATCCATCGGGGCATACATTTTTAGTTGTTAAATCTTTTTTCCCTACCTTTTTTTTATATTACGAACCATCGACGTGCTTCGTCGCACCGTAAAGCACCGTTCGTTGCTGTGTGTTGCCAAGTGGCTTGGTGTAGGTGCATACTGCGTAGTGTAAACATGAACATTATAAGCATAAGCCTCGCTGTTCCTTCTGTGGATGCTCTCTCGCTTAAGGCTACATTCGTTAACTTTTTTTGATTTTTTTTCGTTTGATCGTACAGCTTCTACAGAATCATCATCTAACCTCGATCGATAGCGACACCTACCGTGAATGGAGAAATTAGTTGGTTCAATCAACCACAAGGCGTACATAGTTTATAACAAACATAATCCCCAAGATGGTTCCTATTGTCGGCTTAATCCTTAAAGAAAAGGCGCTGATCTTACTCTGCTGTTAGAGTCCTTTGGATTTGTTGTATTAAAGTTATATCATAAAATCCAAAGATATGGTTATTTTCAAAAAAAATTGATAGCAGTTAAAAAAGTTAGCGCGTTTCAGTTGCGTTATTACTAATATTACATTTTTTAGTATCTCCCTAAGATTGTCTTGTTTATCTGTTACTATATAGAAACAGTCGATAGCGCAATACGTTGGACAAAAGTTCCCATACGTTCCTCAACGCTGTCAATGGTTACATACTATACTAATTCCATAACATTTGAATACCCATAAAAGAAAAACTTTGAGAATAACTTTTTTATTGCTTTCCATTCTCTGTCCATCAAAGTGTTAAAGTTTGGGCGATGATAAATATATAAGCTTTTTTCATTTTTTTCATTTTGCTTCTCGCTTTATATGATTAACTAATACTCTTTCTGAGGTTTGGCAATGGATTTACATGTATTCCAGCGTACAGACTTCTCTCTCTCTCTTTCTCTCTCTCTCTCTCTCTCTCTCTCTCTCTCTTGTGTGGGGAACCTCATGAGCTCTTGGTTTGTAATTTCTGACGGTATTATTTAACTGGAGCACAATAGTCAGCAAAATGGGATTTTTCATTCGTCCTGTTGCGTGAAGACCGATTTCATTAATATCTTTACCACCAGGGCACCTTGTGCAGAATTCAGATAAAAAAAAGAAGTCGTATTTTTGAGTGTCGGTTAGTTAAATATTATCTTTCGAAATGCGATTGATGAATCCTTCAACGAGTTTTTTGTTTGGTTTAGGTTTTAGGATTAGGAATTGTTCGTAGCTACTATCTTCTAAATTAGATTCTAAGGCTTTTTACTCGAGCCTCGAAAACCTGCTTCATGTAGTAATTTCTGGAATCTGTTCAAGTTGAACTAAAATATGTCGAGGAAGATCAGGAATTTTTCCCGCCATTCAAAACTTTATGCGACCTAGTATTGGTTTTTTTGTTCAAAGCTGATTCTGGTTCCATGTAATTGGAGGTCGGATTATACACATTAATATTAATCTATAAAAGAAATTGTTATCCTAGTATTATGTTGCGATAAGACGCAATGACCACTTATGATCAGGGACGGATTAAGCGGTACGCAAATCAAACAGCTGCTTTATCTTTATTTTATTTTATCTATAGTAAGGTTATGTTTTTTCTATAGTATAAACAACACGCACAAGCTAGTAGTACGTTCCTGAGCAGAGTCGAAGCTAGAACTGTCAGTATTACACGTTAGTGCCACAGAAACAGCTTATCAACAGCTTATCAACTCTCGTTGAAACTGTGGAGAGTAATTGCACATTCTACACGCACAAACATGGAAGGTAGCATTTTACTGCCCTAGATTGGGGCATCTCAAGATTCGGGTGAATATTTTGATGCAGACTTTCTTGTTGCAAATGCAACGAAATGTTGAAGGTATTTTTCCTCATCAGGAATTCTAGAAAGATTTATGTTTTATACCAATCGAAAGTCATACTTCCTCATATTTGGGAGAAAAGTGTTGATATTCTTTTCTTCCAAAATTTATTTAATTTGTTGTCTGCTACTACCTATTTTTGGAACATTTTGCAAAATAATTTGAAAATGAATAAATCCAAACATTCCTCGACAGTTAAGAAACAATCAAATACAATGTGGTGGGTGGGCTATAGCTGAATTTGTTGAAAATTAACAGTCGTTAAAAGTTAATCAAAACTGCTCACCATTGGTATCACTCATGCTAGCTGTTACAAAACAATCGTGTGCATTAACATTTCGTCGCATTTATGTATTGCTTACGCTAGATTATAAAATTTCCACTCTGAGTCTAAACGGAGTGGGAAATATCTAAGATAGAAGGATTTACCGTCCGACTTGGCGAGGACAGACAAACAATGGTTCTCTGGTTTGAAAGTCGATTTATCGATAAATTATCCTAACTTACATACAAATTATACGGGATATTGTTAAATCCCGTCAAAAGTGTATGCGATACAAATTAACAGTCGTTTATTGAACTTGTTTTATGGTATACGCAAAAATTTTATGAACCAGCACGAACAACATGCACTGTAATATGAATCTATCTTAATTTGACTCACGTATCAAGAGATTCCTCGATAAATTAACTAATCATGGAAACATATGAAACAGCGAAAGAGAATGCTGCTCTTTTCCAATTATAAAAATAATGTTAACGTTTTTTATTTATAAAAATTAAATATTTTATCCATATTATATATAGAAAATGATATCATGGATTTAGTAAAATGATAGAAGCTTAGTGAGCTAACATATTTTTTTTCTTTCTTTAATACGTAACAATATGCAAGATGATCAACCCGTTAGCTTTGAGTGATAACATTATGTTGCATGTAATTAATTGTGATTTAATGCATAGTAAAGTATAGTAAGGCAACGAGAGTACAGATTTGGTTTTCAAGAAAAAGAAAACTTTTTTAATTATTTGAGGGCCTCCAAAATTGATTTGCTTGGGGCCCCCAGTTCCCTTAATCCGCCCCTGCTTATAATCAATATTCCAGTGTCAATATTCCAGCTTTCAGTGTGTCAGTCTAATAATTTAATAAGGTCCTGAAGGTGGGAAGATTTCTAAATCAGCCTCTAGAAATGGTAATTCATCTTGAACATAATTGAGAAATAGCTCCCATTTTTTCAGTTGAACTAGTAAACCTTTTTTGTAAAAGTTAAGAGATATGTATATCTTTGAAGTTGGGTGTAAAAAAATTTAGACTATTGGAAGCAGTTGTTTTTATCCATTAAAGGCAGCCAAGGGAACACAACAACTTGCGAACGGTATCTTTGGCGTCGGAAAGGCAATTGCAGTTGATTTTTGTACGGATGTATTTACTGATTTTCCTCGTTTCCAGTCTCGCAGAATTGATGCCGGGCTTTGCCAAAAATACGCAACCCAATCGACTAGATCCTTTGCGGCTACAATTTGGTTCAGGTTTGTCGTACTTCACCTTTTACCATCGTAATAACTTTCGTGCGGTGTCTAGTGTTCCCGAAATTCGAGAAGTTGGAGGCTGATGCGCAATGCGCAACAGCGCACTTCGACGTCACGGGTAGCCTTCGAAAACGTTCGTTCTGATACGACCTTTCCAACAGTTGTGGTCGAGCTTTTTACTACCAATCATGCATGTTACATGGTGGACGTTTAAATCGGCACGAACACCACGTACCAGTTGCCATAAGCGCGCGCCATCTATTGTCCCGGTACTGCAACGTTTGATAGCTATTTGCAAAAAAAAAAGTTTACCCAAACCGTTATAGTTTTTTTATAACTTATCAGTATTCATAAGCTATAACCGTCTCATCAGTACAGATATGTGCATAAGGGATAGGTTATTGAAAATCGGATGAATGGTTATAAGCTCTATTAAAGTCATTCATCGAATTTTACGTCTCATATTACTACGCAGCTTTGGTTGGTAATGGAGGGCCTACGTTTGATCAAAACAAATTACACGCAGAACAAACACGACAATGGTTCGTTCAGCAAGATAAATATTCAATTCGGCTGGATAATATATTTATGCAGTATTTGTGAAGAAATGCTACAATTTTTATTATTTGTTTCTTAAGTCGAAGTAGTAAAATGAAGATGACTTTTACATTTGCAAGTGCGTGATAGTGTGCGAAGAGTTTTGTTTTAGACCATGTACGAGAGTTAATAAGAGTGACAGCCGATGGAGTCGGAGCGTTACGTTTAACTGTCTTCTTCTCATAATGCGTGTATCGGTAACGAAACGTATAAGTCAGCCAATCAGCAGGAGAAATGTGCTTTGCCGAAGCGTGGAAGCGAAAAGCAATCCGCTTGGAAATGTGCTCCATCGCCTCGGCGTACATTCACACGTGACGAAAGCTGAGGTATATTTTTGCTTTCATTTTAACGTTCAAACGAAGGTAGATTCACGAAAAGCTCACCGAGGGCGGGTGGAGATCCCTTCGACTGTTTTGTTTTTCTTCTTTTTTCTTTTGCTTTTTAGTGCGAAGCTCGACCGATACGACCGAAATGACGTGTAGTCACTGAAGAAATCCACCGTGCACCCTGTTGTGCCCCGGGTTGTGTTTCTTCCTGCGGTGAGAAAGCTGCAGAATGAATGAAATGGACTTTTTTTTTTTGCTTAAGTCGAAGAAATGAGATCATCGTGCGAGCCTTAGTCTCGCACGGACGGAAGTGAAAGAGCTCGCTGTGCTCATTGTTGGCGCTGGTTGGGGAGGATTTGTTCAGTGTTTTTACCATTTTATCCCAGTTGCCGCTTGTTGCATGATGGAAAGTGTTGCGCTATGCTTGTGTATGCTACAACTACTTCCGGTCGATACGTTGATGAAGGTATTTCTTACCTTTGCCTTACTGGGAAACCAATTTAAGTACAATAGATTGTACTACAATAGTTTTGTTTGTGAACAACCTTAACGTCTTCAAAACTTCACTAAATATGCAAACTTCACTTCATTTTGAACTTTTTGAACATTTTCCAATGCTCTAAAACGGTACCGTTAAAACACCTGATAGTACCAGTTTTGTCGTAGCTAACCAAAGCATCGGTGCAAAAGGCCACCGGGGTAAAAGTGTCGTTCACCGATTTGAAGATTGTCGTACAAATCCAATATCGATTGGGAAGCAGCACAAGTGTGGGAACGAAACGAGGTTCTTGTCGTAAGCGCTGTTAGTCTGCCGTAGATTGGTTGTGTTTTGCTGTATATTTTGCATTATCCTTACAATTAGGTATACAACGTATAAATTGCAAACTTCTTTCACTGTTTCAAGCTGTTATGAAAAGGTAATAATAGTATATCTTTTTAACGTGTCTTCATGCCAGAATTAAAATTTATCAATAATTTTGTGCCATGGATTACGCCATATGCTTTTAGCTTTTTTAGTTACCCCATTTAACTAAATTAACTTTTTTTAATTTGTTTAGTGCATTTGCAAGGTCATCAACAGTGCAATTTTTTAAATAAACTGCATCGTTTGCTGAATGTTTGATGCTCGTGCAGCAGGTCAAACGGGGTTTTCTATTTTTGTGAATTGAACCTTGCGAAGTACGAATTTTACACCAACACCAGATTCATTTCGATAATTTGAACCCCTCTGTTGCCCGCATATTTTGATGTATGGGTGATTTTGGTTGCTTGTGTTAGGAAAACAAGTGGGTATTTTTGAAGTTTTCCTGTGCAATGTGTCCCCTATTTATAAATCCTTCCCGACTGCCGGTGTTTCCTGGGCTTTTCGGGCTGGTTCCCTTCGGAATCTCCTGCTTCGAAGTTCGTACCTAACGAAGCACTGTGCTGCACGGCTGTATAGGCTACATATGGTCTGCGATGCACGATGTGAAAGCCCGTGGTGTAGAGTCGCTTTGTGGCATTACTTCTTCGCCTGTGCCACGACCGTACTAACACATCGAGAGGGATTAGCAACGATTTCCAGCTCAAACACAGCTCGTTTTCACCCCTCTGGGAAGACAGAATGGAAAGTAGTGGCCGGTATGGGTGTACGTTTGCCGTTACCGGAAGGGAATTTTCACTCTCCCATCTGTCTCGTACTCAGTTTTCTTGATCACTTTTTCTCTCTTTATGTGTAGAAAACGGTGGGCTATATTGCAGGTTATAGGTAAAGTGGACAAAAAAGTAATTCATCCAACACCGTGCTGGAATGATGAAAATAGATGATAAAAATAATAGATGCTTCAAATAAATACTTCATATGTTTCGGCGGGTATATCTCTCTGTTATGCAAAAAATATGATAAAAAAATAAAATAAAATATGATAGAAAAATAAAGAAAATATGAATAGTAAACGTATTTACTACATTATCATGCAATTTTCTCTTTTTTGATCATTGTGAATAAAAAGGACTTAGTTGCTGTGAATTTTAAGTTTTCAAGAAAACTTTATACAGCGATAAATTCTCCATTTTGAACATATTTTCTTCAATATTGTTATGGCTGTGTGATAATAAACCAATAAAATGACATGGTAAAAAATGAGCCACGTTGTTATGATATTATAGTTTTATTTTCACCACTAGCGATAAGACTCTTTACCGTTTCATGTACTCTTTCGACCTAAAATGATATTTGGTTATCTTTCTTCAATTTTAAAATTTTCTTCACCGAAAATGTTTGGTGAAGAGATGCACATTAAATACGCTCTCAATAGAAAAGCTCCATTTATTCATAAGGTGAGGGGTAGATACCGTTCGTCCGTAACTTCAACATATTTTATCGCTTTCGTGTGTATGGCCACGTAAAGAATAGGAAAACGGTTTAACAACCAAACAACAATACAAGAACACAACATTATTACAATGTCCGTAACCTAGCTTAACAACAAAATTGTAGACTTTGCTTATTGAACTAATCGTGTAAAAAATAGTCTAGCAGAAAGCGTATTACATATAGTTGTATAATTTCACAGACTACTTGAATGTACTATTATAGTAGAAAACAATAGCCCATGTTTTTGGGTACAATACGTAAAATAATAGCGCCAGTATTTTTCGAATCTTTACACGTTGGAAGAATAAGTGATCACGTTTTTAAACTCACACACCATCATCGGAGCACTCTCTGTCGATACACAATACGTATTAAATACGCACAAAACTGCTAACAGGGCACAGGCAAGCGAAAGGCTCATCATGCAGGAAAGAGATCGTCTGTGAGAGATAGTTGTGTAAGTGTGAGCGAATAGGATGGTGCATAGGGATAGCAGGCGTATGCAGCTGCTTTCGTCACAGTTCACATCGCTCTTTGGATGTTTCCCTGTTTCCGCCTAGGGAAGCAGCACAAACAAAACCCTACGTGTCGTACATACCGGTCGCCTTTCGATTGGGTGCCAGCGTACAACTTCCGGGAGTGTTCTTTGCGATGGCTGTCTGGTGGTCTTCGTAGTCAAGTTGGAATTAACTATGGGTGCAGAGAGCGACCGAATCGAACGAGCGCCGAATGGCGGTCAATGAACATTTTTAGTTATCCACTCCATTTGTACCTTCGCAAAGACAAAGCTGGCCTGGCCGGTCGTGCTGGGGTCAATCGATGTCCGGTTTTGGATAGGTAGCGCAATGTGTATAGGAGTCAATGCATAACGCAAGTTTCGTCTTCACTAAATTCGAGCCATATCTCGCGAAGGGTATGACCCCGCATATAAGCTCACCAATTTGCGGAGTCTTCAGGTCTAGTAGAGCTGCGTAGGACCTTTTTGTACCTATTTGCGATTTGCTTAATATTAACTAGCAGGATTAGTGGACTAGTTTAAGCGACGGTTTGTACATGTACCTGTATTCCAAGCGGTATTGAAATATACCGTGATAGCCCAAAAATTTAGCAAATAACACAAAATAGCGTGGGAACAGCTGGAGTTGAACAATAAAGTGATTGATAATACATTGTTCTGATGCATTTGATGCAATAAATGCATTTTCTTTTTTGTTATGTTATACTTATATGTAAATGCTAAATTCCTTATGGGCTTTAGAAAGCAATTATGTGAGGCCGACGTCTTATATGTCTTAGAAGTATAAACGGTTGCAAGCGTAAGGAGATGATGGGGAAATATGGAAATCTTGCCGATTTAGGTATGGAATATTATCATATTCTTCTACATGAACAGCATAGAAAAATGTTCTCTAAAAATGAAATTTTATATAATAGTTTTCTTGTAGTATGTACACTTTAGTACGAGTTTAGTATTTACTCACGCAACTTCGATTTTTATGTATCCTTGAGTAGATATTCCATTCTGCTTACGGTGATTCAAAGTTATTTACTATTTTAAAATATGCTGACCTTAGTTTCATAGCTAAATGTGTTCCTAAAACAATTTATTATTTAGATCATAATGGCGTAAACCATTATTTCCAAAATGCATGTGAGTCTAAGCCGAACACTTCTAACACACTAGTCATGATTATCTTTTTGATTAATAGTATTTTAATTTAAGAATGTGCGATATTTTTATATAAATCAGTCGATCCAATATGGTGTGCTGCACGAGGAACAGATTAATTCACTGGAATGAGTAAATGTGCAAGAATGGTAAAGAAAATGAGAAAAAGGTGGGTAAAGAATTTCCAGAAGTAGCATAGAAAGAAGCGGAAGAAACCACAGAAATGCATCTGTCATTATTTTGGTTGTTTTTTGTTGTTCATTTTCTCGTTCCAATTGGATTTTTATAGCGTTTTTGTATGTATGCTTATTGCGAGCGAGAACGCTTTCATGGTGCAACACAGTTAATGCATGCCAGAGTCGCTGTATTAGTTTTCCTGTTGCATCGGGTAGCTGTGTTGTAGCATGTGTGCGTTAGCATGCCCGTTCTGTGTGTTGTCCCTGTTGTTGGTTTCAAACGTCTCGCACGTGTGCATTAATGTGAGACACTGTGCAGGGGACGTAAATGTGTTTGAGCACGATGGCGATGTGCTGTGGGATATACAGGGGCAGGCATAGGATCAACCGGAGGAGAAGGATAACAGGGAATCTTCTCGTTGTCCAGTGATTTAGAAGTGTGTGCCTGCGTTTTCGGGCACATTTGGCCGGTGGGTTACCCCTTTTTGAACCATGACGCCGAGATATTTTATCCCACTTGCGTATTTGTTTCTTCGCGGTGCTTAGTGAGGTGGCTAACTTAATCTCTCGCATTCTGGAAATGGTTGTCCATACTAATACCATTGCAAAACATGAGCATCAGGCTGCTACAAATGAAATGTATACCAAAAACTTTCTTGCTTTAAGTACAATCATTTCGTTTGTAATACTTTTTCTTATCTGAATATGGTCTAGTATAATAATATTGTATTACTTACTTATTCCATTACTAGCAATTACTTTATTCTTACGATTATACAAACAGCGATCTATGTCCACAAGCAATGATATAAATCTAATATTATATTAATGTTAAATTTATATCACAGGTGGTCAAAAATCGATTCATATTATTAAGAATCGGTATATCGACACGATATTTGGTTGTATTACCACCGGGCGGCCCGGTGGTGTATTTGGAAACGGCGCTAGTCCCAATACGACCGGACCCGGTTCAAATCCCATCCGGGTCGTTCCCCCGTAGTGAGCACTGACTACGCAACTACGTGGTATCTAATAGTCTAGTAAGCCATTTGATGACCGGCATGACCGAGTAGGTCGTTAAGCCAAAAAGAGAGACTTGGTTGTATTTTACTATGATTATTAGTCAATGGCTATTAATATTGATACAAGGTAAACCATACCAACAAGCTTCCATACAACGTTTCATTCCATATGATCGAAATGTCCCATTTTTACTTGAAAAGAATCAAGAAATGGCAAAAGAGAGAATAATTTTCTACTAGATCTTGTCTGTGACTGGACTGATTATTAGGCTAATCTGTCAGCAGTTAGCTGCTACTCATGACCTACAAACATCAGTAAAACAATCGAAAAATATTGAAATCAGCTTGTATCAGGCTAAAGTATTAGCGTGGATTCCTCGAATGTTTTGATCTTTTTATCGGAGTAATTCTTGAAAAATGTTTTTTTTTCTTTCTTTCGTTAGAACGGTCTAGGCCGTATTAGACTAATTGTTACCACGTAGCCGGCTAGTCACAACGTGCTACGGGGAGACGGTCTCGAAAAATTTTAATGAATATCATAATTACAAATTACTTTTGGAGCAAACGATTGTAAATAGTGTGTATTACTTTACAACATATTCAAACATCAATAATTTGAACAATTTATTGTGTTTTTGGCTGACTTCAAAATAATGTTTGAGTTTGAAATTTGATATGAAACAGTAGAGCCAAAAGAATGTGATTCGCTCATGCAACTGATAACGTTTACCGTGTTCATTTCCACATGGGTCTGGCTGATTAAAAAATAACGCATTGGCTAATTAATCGTGACGCGTTCGCCTTTGTGAGGCAAGAACTTTCGGTTCGAACGTATTTTTCGTGGTTGTTTTAGAATTAATCACACGAATGCCGTGCTAAGATGGTAGAAGTGCACAAAACATGACTACATTACGCCAAAGAAATGACGCTTTTAAATGAATTCGATTGAGTGAGCGTGGCATCAACCGCATCAGAGACGACACCAAACACGAAAAGGAATAACAAACCATAAAGAACAGGGCAGCACTGCGGATCGGAACGAGATAAGGCGCGTTTAGGAGAATAAATAGGCGTTAAATAAATTGTAACGCGTCGTACTGGTCATATTGATAACGGCCGAATCCGACACCGGCTCGATGGCCGGTGTAGCTTCTCACTTATTCTAAACATGCGGGAATGCAAAAAGAGACGCTTTATCCAGTTGAAAAAGCCTCGCTGCAGACTGGGCATACCATCTCCAGTGCAGAGCAGAGCCTGTACCACGAAACAGTATGGCCGCGCGTCGCCACAATCTTATTACATCCGATTTGGCGTGGCCTCAGTCAGCAACACCAGTCAGCCAGCAGCCCGTCCGTCCAGTTCACTTCACCGGGTGGATAGCTTCTTCCGTTCGTCTCTACTGCCTTTTGTGCAGTATTCGGGCACGGGTAGGGTTTCAATAGGAC
The DNA here is from genome assembly GCA_018908115.1 of Anopheles rivulorum. Taxonomy (NCBI): domain Eukaryota; kingdom Metazoa; phylum Arthropoda; class Insecta; order Diptera; family Culicidae; genus Anopheles; species Anopheles rivulorum. The sequence continues at coordinate 4,155,497 of STHB01000012.1, forward strand.
CCCACTGTCGCCGTGAAATATTTAGCGTGCGTGAGCTTGAGGGTTTTAGAAGTGTGGACGCCAAATCTTCACCACGGCTTGGGGAGTGTTTTACTGTACTCAGCACATTTCTTCAATGTCGCACTTGCTGCGCTGTCTATCATTGTCTCATTCTCTCTTTCTCTCTTATTTGTTTCTTTCTCTGTGTATTATTTTAGTAATGTTTCGTTTCTTGTTACTAGCGAACCATCCCTTAGCAGTCCGCATTTTAAACTCACTGTTCCACCTTGCTTTTTCTTACGGTTTTGGGGCTGCTATCCCTTTCCGTTCGGCTGGACGCACGTACCGAGCAACAAGAGCTGCAGTTGTTGGAGCAAATTTTGCTCAAACTCTCCACTGGGAGACTATTTTTCGAGAGCGAGCAAAGTTTAATTCATGGCAAAGGGTACGGTGCAGGGTTTGTCATGCTGATCAAGTGAATTGGCAAAGTGGTTTGACAAGGTTAGCACTTTGTTTCCCGTATCATAGAATTGTAAACTAAAACGTTTGCTCCAAACGAACATTTACATTGCATGCATTTGAATGATGAGTATTTTTAATTTTAAAACATATGATAGTGCAAGTTTTATAAGCAATATAGCCGGCGGGGGTTTTATTCTGGATAACAGTCATAAGCTTCCAGCACAGGTCAAAATAACTTTTTCGCGATGTATATCATATCACTGCTCAAATATTCGTTTAATTGCATGACAGATAGCGTTTTAGATTTTTATCTTCCCAACATTAACAATCATAGTTCTTAATATGTGATTATATTCATGACTTATTCCTTAAACGTCTTGAAATATTGTTGTCTCCTAACTATCCATAGGAACTGCATACTTTAATCTTATTAAGTGACGATTTGCAATAAAACGGGGAGAAAAACTACGTTTGGTTACCCAAACTAGCCTGAAATACCCTGCAGAAGA
>STHB01000012.1:4156471-4181684 GCA_018908115.1 Anopheles rivulorum
GCACAAAAAAATACGACGGTATATCTCATCGCCGTACCGCGTCCAGCTCCCTTCACTTGGCGAAACGTTTCGTGCGTTCCATGCTCCAAAGGAATAGCAGCAGCAAACAGCAGTTTTTGAACAGTGCGAGAGCATATAGGCAGAGTCGGAGCAGCAGCAGATGTGTTATGGTTTGGTATGGAGTGGTCGCAAACGCACGAGTCGCTTTTAGAGGTGGCGGCAGAGAAGCGTGGTTTATGTGGGGTGAACGTTTGGGAATGACGGGTGGGCAGAAAGACAGGCATATCCCCAACAAACGAGAGAGCTGATGAGCGTAGAGTTGACGAGCAACGAACGAGCGACCGAATGAACCGAGCGGAATGTACAATGTACAGTAGTGAGCAGCGCGTACAACCGGGACGGCATGGACAACGACGAAGCGGAATTACGAAGAAATTGTTCGACGGCAGCGACGAAAGATTGTGCCGATTCAGTCGATAATTGCGCGGCCGCTGAGGTGGTGGAAGAAACTCGTGCCACGGTGTCCAGTGTGTGTGGCCTTTTTGTATGTGTTGTTTTTCGCTGCCAAACGCAATCAAGTAGTGCAGTGGAGAAGTGCTGATTGGTACGCAACAGAACGTGTGCTAGGGATATATTGTGGCAGCGTTCCTTGGCTTGGTTGGTGGTGGATGAGATGAGGTTTAGGGGCGGGTAGAGTAGCGTCGATCGCAGGAGGCGGGTGGATGTCCGCGAGGTCGGCTACCGGCCGCGAGGCTTACGCAAGCCAAACGGTCTGAAGCGGTGGAATCGTCGCAAGCTCGCATGGCAGGATTAATAATTTGGTATGGTTCAATTATCTTGCAGAAATTTGATCATTACCGTGCGCACTTAAACATTGTCGTTCTGATCTCGTGAATAGTATCAAGTTTTGTTTCAAAAATCATGCGCAAGTGTTTATTAACTAGAAAAAAATCCAAAAAAATTAAAAACAACAATTAGACGTGGAAATAAAAGCAAAAATGAAAAAAAATATATTTATACATGAAATATTACAAATTAATCCAGGAACGTGTGAGATGCTCTGTGTAAATTAATATAATCTTACAATTAGCGATCGACAAGTTTCATTTTTGAATTATATTCAATTAATTCACCTCACCTACACTCATTATGCGCGAAATATTATGTGCACCGAGCATAAAGTGCATGCGCTCACGGCTATGTGTGTTTACGCAAGCCACAATATGACCGTGCTGTGACAACTGGTATTGTTTTTACGATCAATTATTCGCCCTGCTTGAAAGCTTCAGAATCTGTAAATGATCGTTGAAGTTCGCCGGTCAAAACAGTTAGAATGTGAGCCTAAAAGAAGATCGCGTTTAGCCGCGTGCCGGAGAGATAAGCACGGTTAAACAAGTGAGTAAGCGAACAGAACGGAATGAGAGAACAGCATCGCCACTATGAGTGCGGCAAAGCGAGAAAGCAAAAACCGATGCAGTCGCGCAGGAAGCTTGGAAGGACATGGCATGGTGGGCGGCGCGGTGGGGCAAGGGCGACGAATGGAGCCGCTGTTTGGATTTCCGTTTGGGATGAGAGAAGAGCTTCTCACTGCGTTTGCTTCGGTAGCGGTTAGCGTTGTTGAAAACAAAGCACGAATGTGCCGTGAAGTGGCCCGCCAATGTTGGGGTTTCGTGGGGGATTATCGACACTTGAGCGCGCTTGATTTTGATGGTTTAGTTGATACGAGATAATTGCGTGGAAGCTAATCGGCGACGGGCACTGCACGCACGCATTAGCTTTTTAGCTGTTGGAGCTTACATATGATGATAGCGATTCGATCAGTGCAATGTGGGTGTTGGAGTGATATAGTTGCGCAGACTACAGTAAAGTTACAAAAGCATGGAGTGGAAGTTGGAAGTTGTATCGATACTCTAAAGATTCTAGAGCATCAGAACTGAACAATGAAATAGAAAAACATCCCTCACTATCAGCCGGGATTTGTCATCATGTTAGAATCCTTTACGCTTTTTAAAAATTAATGGCATTTATTCACTTCTTTAGACTCGCAGAATGATTTTGTTTCTTGTTTTCCATTGTTTTAGTTTCTTGTTTGTTTTCCACGTTTCAACAATTGTTTTTTTTATTCATGAAGAATGGCCAGGTTGAACAATTGTTTAGTTGTATATTAAACATTTTACGTTTTGAACATTTTATTTATTCAGCATGTAAATTCATTATAATACTTGTTTTAGCGAATGTCCGAGCGTTTCGATGACTTCATTTCCGATGTTATGGTTATGTTCTCTATCACCAAAGTTTCTTCCATTGTCCATTGACCAAACCATTGATGGTTTTTATGATACTTAAAGATGCAAAGTACATCTGCCGGTATCTGTCCAACATACAAGCATATATCGAACGAATAATTGAAGGCATGGATTACGCTAATTCATTTATTTGGGTCTCCTCTAATCTTGTGACAAGCTGTTTTTTTAGACGAATATTTTCAATTTCCAAATATGAGAAAATTTCCCTTCTGAAAAAAACTTCTATCTAACGTGCTAAAAAATGCTTTATTTCGTCGTTTGTTGAACAGCTTATCTTTTTCAATTCAAACGCATATCAAAATTCACAGAAATAATTCTAATTCGTTTCACTTTTACTTTTAATTTAATCACAACATCTTTTGCCGAAGCAGATAAATGTGTTGTGCATATTTTTTTTTACAAATTTTGTGTTTTCGGTGTGAGTGATATGTTTGCATGTAAAGAGTTGTTGGGGTGTGCAAATGGATTTCGGTATGAGCGTTATCAATTAGCTTTAATTGTCACTTCCTTGTTAGCCGCAATTGCGATAGATAGTTCTGATGTCGTATTGCAGACGAATGGCGGAGATGGCACTTTCTGCTGAATCGCAATCGTAAGATGATTGAAGAAAATATTAAGTAAAACAGTAAGCTCAAGCCGGGGATGCAGAAGGATCCGTTTCGTGTTACTTCAATGCAATTAATGTAATCTGAATGCCAGAATCGTAAAACAAATTTGCTATAAATACACATAGGCAGCTATTTTTAGGGAAAGCTTTAATGATTTATTTAAACTGGCTTTAATTAAATGATATATTAATGATTTAATTAAACTGGCTATAGAAAATACTAGATATTCGTTGCTAAAAGTAACTATTAACACATCTGCCTGCATCTTACTCTGTGTGTACGCCTGTACCACGTGNAGCAGTATTCGGCAAAGCTTAGTTTTGCGGCTCCGGATATGCAGCAGCGGACAAGGAGCAGCGTTAGTAGATGAAAGGGATTTTCAATTTGTCGTAGAATTAATCGATTTCTTTTCCGATGTCGCTTTCTTCTTGCCGCGTGCTCTTATACTAATGCTTGTTTTTTTTTCTCTTCCTTCTTTTTGATTTCTTTGGTTACCTTCTAGCTTCTTCTAAACTGGTGACAGTCAGCCGCCGCACGTTCGCTCCGGTACATCGGCGTTGTTCGGTGAGGATTTGTTCGCATTTGCGCCGTGTCCCCAGCGTGTTGTTCACGGTAGTATCGCGCTCGAAACTGCTCCCACGTGCGCTACCCTCTCGTGCCGACAACGAGCGCCGCACGTATGGGTGTACTCGTAGCAGTGTGTGAGTTCAGCAGGACTTCAGAGCAAGAGCGCTCTACCGCTATCGATTATGTTCCAGCATGCTCTGACACTGATGGAACAAAAACCGGTTCATCATACGGCGACTGCAACAGACGGTTGTAGCTTTCGGAGATCCCGCGAGACCCTAGGATGGGGCGAGCATCCTGAGAAAGAAACCTATCGTTTTCGGCCTGTCATTCAGTGCGCCGGATTGATCGTAAACGTGCGGTGTTCGTGCGAGTGCTAGTGTGAATGCGCGACTATCAAGGCACGATCATGACAACCGTGTATACAACAACTCCGTGCATGATAGTTGCAGTGCAGTGTTTTGGTCTTCGAAAAGCAACGCATATTTATACTCGTCAGTGTAAGAAAAGAAGCATATCGATGGTCATGAGTATGTAAGTTTGTAGTTAAATTTGACTTTCAGTGCGTTACGAAACAGGATAACTTCATCCATGCTCTGTGAAATAGCGCTGTTGGCAGAAAGATATGCATTATACCCGCAGGGTCATGTACCCAACGGTCACCGTCAATCAACGATCGAAGTATAACTTATCGTACTATATAACCATTTCAATACCGAGGGCTAAAAGTCCTGCGTTATTAATGGATCTCGCGGTGCAATAGTAGTTTCCCTTCTATGAATGTTGGTGCATAATGAACGAAAAAAGGGCAACCAAATAGTCTATGTACTGCGCGAGCGGTTACGTTATGTTTTTGAATGGTGATCGGAGTGTGGAACCGATAGATTTATTTCCGCTAAGTAACGTAAAGTGATAAGGAAGTGAGACGTATTGTGTGCGTGTGTGTGTGTGTGTGTGTGTGTGTCTGTATACGACGGCGGGTGTACTCGCTATTCTCTTTCGGGGACTATCACCTTAGTATTTGTGGGTGCACGCACGCATATTGGCGCGGCGTGACCACAAAGCCACCGGCACCAACGTCTGTATGGATGCGGGAGGTCTCCCAGTATTTCCGGGTGCTAATCAGGCCAATCACCTGAACAGTCTTCACCTGCAGCAGCAACAACAGCAGCAAGCCCAACACCACCAACTTACGCTGCAGCAGCAGCAGCAGATGCAACTGCTGAGCAACCACAACCTTCATCAGCAGCAGCAACAACATCCGCAACAGCTACTGCAGCAGCATCAACTTCAGCAGCAACAACATCAACAGCAGCAACAACCGTTGCAGCAGCTTGCGCAGGGTGGCGAGGTTCCCCAGAAGCGTCAGGCGGTATTCGACAGGCTGAAGCGACGCATCGAAACTTACCGGCGGCGGCAAACCGATTGCACGCCTCGGTTTGAGCAAACCTACAGCGGGATCTGTGAGCAACAGAGTCTCGAAACGACTGCTCTGCAGAAGAAGTATCTCGAGCAGAAAAATAAACGATCGCTAAAGAAAACGGAAAAGAAACAGGCCGAACAGCAGCAACTACAGCAGCAACAGACCCTCTCTGGCAATCTGCAAAGCAGTGTTCATGTGGTAAGCAGTTTTGGATTTTATCACAATAATGCATGTTTAAATCTATGTTACATATGATTTACCAAATTATGATGATTTACCAAATGAACTGTACATTTGAGACCACATTTCCGTGGCGTACATTAAATTCAATGCTATCGAGGCCATATACAACAGTATATTTGTTATTTAATATGAGCGACTGAAAAATTCAAATATCGTATACAATCTGTTTCGGTTAAAAGAATAAAACTTTTTTTGATTATGGTGTCCTGTGTTTCCTTCAGCATATTCATGATACACGCAAACCATAACGATACATTCACTCACAGGTAAACGTAGGAATCAACGTTCATGCAAGCGTTTAAATTGCGCGATGATGTAGAATCCAATTTTCATTTTCAATTTTCACGTCTGATGAGTTCGTCTCACCTTCTGTTTGCATTTGAACTTCTCCCTGTCGTATATGCTTCCATTTAGCCAGTGTGTTCGGTTACACTGCCAATGTCCAGGATTGCAAATGCGGTAGGAGATTGATTTGCTTTCCCCAATTTTGCTGCTATACTAGACGCGAATAGTACCCTGGAGCATTGCGGTTTTCCAATGGTCCTATGAAACGTTGTATTTCATGTAATTTTGCATAACCTGGTCCTATTTCGATGTACTTTCCGCTAATACTGCTGATGTCAAACCTAGGAATCTCTTATTTTAGGACGAAATTTGGATTTATGAGTAACGGGACCCCAATTACGCCTTCCCAAAAAACCAAAATTAGTCAGCAACACTCAGAGGCAAAAGTTCTTCCTATTAATGCATGTATGTTCAACAAGTTAGTCGAAATTTCGTTGAGAAATGTTAGGTTCGCTATTAGAACGAAAAGATGACTTATTGCTTATATGCGTTAATATGAAAATGATATGTTAAAATTCTTTCTAAACTCAAAATTCTCCAAAAATTTGTCATGGTGATGTTGTGTGGCATAATAATAGATCAACAGAATTTGTGGGGTTGATATATGCTGGCTATACATAAAACATGTGAAATTGCGAGTTTCCGAACTGAACCTCCATAGGAGATAAGTTTATTTATTTATTATTTTTTATTTATGTTAGAACGGCCTGGCCGTATTAGACTAATTTTACCACATAGCAGGCTAGTCAGACCGTGCTACGGGGGGACGGTCCGAATGGGATTTGAATCCGGTCCGGTCGTGTTAGGAACTGGCGCCATTGCCAAATACACCACCGGGCCGCCCCAGATAAGTTTATTTGTAATAATATTTTTTTATCGCAATTATCGTTATTCGTATATTCGTATATTCGCTATATCGTTAATTGGACCGGGTTTAAAATCCAATGTCATTTCATTACAAGTAGTTCTTAAAACTTGCGTTCAAAATATATTTGACATAAACTTCAATGTATGAGATAGTTCTTGGATCGTTGGACTGAAGAATATGGGACAAAGTCATCGAAAGGTGGTTCTTAAAGGTGCGACATTAGTAAAATAGTTTAATAAATAATTTAAAAGTTTTGGGGCGGCCCGGTGGTGTATTTGACAACGGCGCCAGTTCCTAACACGACCGGACCGGGTTCAAATCCCATTCGGACCGTCCCCCCGTAGCACGGTCTGACTATAGCCTGCTACGTGGTAAAATTAGCCTAATACGGCCAGACCGTTCTAATAAAAAAAAAAAATTAAAAGTTTAATAAAACCACATTTTTTGTGATTTATATCAACCGCATTAACATTATTGTTAACGATGTGAACGATATAATTTGCCATTAGAAATGAAATAGCCACGCGTCTGCTGATTCAAAACATTTGCTAAAGCAGAAAAATGTTACAGAAATATCTGATTTAACTTACTGAAAAGCTGAATTGGACAAGAGTAAACCAAGAACACGTAAATATTCCGGTATAAACAATAGTATTAACGATAAGACAAGACGGGTTTGTTAAACATTGTGTTGATCTTGACAAATGATGTACNTGTTACAGAAATATCTGATTTAACTTACTGAAAAGCTGAATTGGACAAGAGTAAACCAAGAACACGTAAATATTCCGGTATAAACAATAGTATTAACGATAAGACAAGACGGGTTTGTTAAACATTGTGTTGATCTTGACAAATGATGTACGACGAGTAAAAGAAAAATTCCAATTTCACGCGAGATAGGTTCATAAGAAATCTTATGTTTTAGGAACCAGAATCTAGCATTCATTCATATTTTTCGAATGAAAAGAACTATTTTGATTCAGAAGTCCGACGATGACGACGAGAATTACATTTTCTCATAGATGAAAAACATGATAGAAAAAAATGGATGCATTCAGCAGTAACAAAGTGTGACAGATACTACTTTATAATGATATAAAAATTAATTTATTCATCTCCAAATTGAACACATATTGTTATGAAAGAATAGCACATAAATATTCAAGAGGGTAACTTATACGCGCAGTTATCTAAATAAACAAATGAATACGAAAGTTCGAAATTTGTTAAAATTTTCTTATACTGCTACAAAACATCCAGCAAAAACAATGAACTATCTGTTTCGCTCACATTATTTCTAGCAGTCTGTTGGGTTGAATATTAATGGTAGCGAAAAATAAAGTCAATGTAAGTCAGAAACAGTGGGTCCAATACCTAATGCTAAAATACGAAAACTCTGTACTTTAGTTTGATTTACGTTATTTGTCAGAAAAGATGATTTGGAACGTTCCTTTCATATTATTATTTTAAAAATATAAAATCATCCAATGTCAACACATGCACATAATAACTATTAAAATGTAACAACAAAATTGTTTTTATATGTGGTAGTTGATTAATTGTTTGCATTGGTTGGGTCAAACGTGTTAACGGCCGGTAAACATAAAGACGGAAAGTTCCATAATCTTTTAAGGAGCATTACACTTGGAAAAAATAATGTAAAATGTATAAGACGAAACATAGCTATAGCTCTAGCGTATATTGAAAGAAAGAAATCGTAAGACCTTGCTGTGTGAAATACGCAGCACAACCGACATTCATTCGTTGTTTCTTTTTTACAAGAGAAGCAACTTGTTGTCGCTTGTGTTCTCACGCTTGGTATGGTTGGCAACAGCTGGAGAACTCAGCAGGTGTCAGTTCTTCTGTTTGAGTGTGTAGTACTGTCTTCTACGATTGTGTCTCTTGGTTTTCGGGGTTTTGTATCGATTACACAGGTTTTTCGTTTATGCTGAAGCTTTCATTTTGATATGATGCTATAATGCTAGGTTATGGAGAATATACGTCGGTATGATGTGTTGACAAGATGGTATAATTTTAATTTGTTTAGCAATATGTGAAAATATTTTCATTATAAAGTAAATACTTTCATGTGTCTACAACTTATATGTGATATAAGGACAAATCTAAAATTTAAATATTCTTCAGAGACATACGGCCACTTGCAAAAGGCTTGCTCCTTCCATTTGGCTGGAAAATGTCTCTAACTTTGTGACCATTAACTAAATTGAGAAGGAGCACGCGTTTACGACATGTTGTGCGTCTCAGCAAAGCTGTCGCTTCGTGTGATGGTTGGGCCAATAATAAGCAGCAAGGTTCATCGAAGACAAACGTTTGCGCGCATTCGTCGGGAACCTCGCGTGTGCCATTGACCTTTCAAGTGACTTTTTAGGAGTGCATCCTTACGAGTTGACCTTACAAAAGCGGCTTTATCGTATTTGATGTATTTTTCTCTTAGCTAATCTAGTAATGTTAGTGGAATAAATATCATTTCAATTTATCTCCTAAACCGTTTTTATAAGCCAGAATTTGACTTTTCCGGTGTTGAGATCGTTAAACATTTTTATTTAATTAGAGCATTTAAAATAGGTTTTATGAAGATGCTGGAAAATAGGAAAACAGGAATATGTTAAATACAAACGTTCAATAAATTTGTATGATAAAATGTATATACCTACTGATTCCAAATAATTTGATGTACATATTATTGATAACTTTTTATAGAAAAAATGTTTGGTTTTTTTTTTTCTTTATCGGTATGACATCATACAGTGTCATAGTTTCCTATAAATATTCGAGAAGTTTACTTAGATAAAAGAACCAATACAAAAACAACGCAAAATGCGCTAAATGATTCAAGTAGGTTCAACAGAAGGTCATTTTCTTTTTTGCTTTTTGTTTGTTATACTGAAGCTCGTTGTGGTGCGCAGTAAAACACGAAGTTAATCGTTTCGTGTCACAGCCTGACATACACAGTGTGCTTTTGTTTTTAACTTCCCTCATATCATATCGTATGTGTTGTTGTTTTGATAAAATTTAAATTTATCGAAGCGAACTTCACGAATTAGCAAATTGGGCTGAACACATTATGTAAGACAGTTTGGGAAAATTCTTTAAATTTTAAGGAAATCGAGATGTTGCATAATTTATGGAAATGAGTTGGAAATTGCTTGTTCGTCATATTTTTGTTGCTTTATTGAATAATGTGCATAGAGATAAGGAGAGAGATTTTAAAATAATGTCCAATCAGTCGCCAAAGTCGTGTCAATTATTTCAAAATTTAAAGAAAAGTTTATATGTTAGCAAAATAGTTCATCTTTAGAGCGTTACAATTATTCATTCATTTGAGCTGTATATGTGAACGTTTGAATCCGTAAACAAAACTCGCAACAGAAAGAAAAAATCTGTGGCATAAAATTTTTTCTCCATCATCCGCGCATAGACTTTTTCTGTGCCAATGGGTTTGGTGGTGTTTAGGGTGTTTGTGTAAAAGCGTCCCTCGCGTTTTTGCATTTGATACATTCGACGTCAGAAGAAGGGATTTTTATGATGATTAAAATTAAAAGCGTACCCGCACAATCAAGAGTGCAATTGTATTTTCGGTATCACCATCGCATTGGTACGGCAAACAGTCACGCTGGCGGTACACTTCTACAGTATGATAACTTATAGCCAACGCGTTAGGCGTGTATGATTCACGGGAGGTAGCGAATAATATAAAATCGATTGAACTGTACATTTCTAACAGGATGATATCAGTAATACCCTTTCCGTATGCTATATGTTTGTTCCTTGTGGTGTTGTACCGGAATATAATGGTCGACTGGCCCATCTTTTCAGAACATTTTGTTGATTGAAACCGTGGTTAGTTGGGGTGGTTTTGTTCCCCTTTTTTCGTTCGGTATCTTACCAGTAGTAACACTATTGATCCTTGGCACGCCATGGGGACCGGGAAAAGGATCTGGTATTTTGCTAGCGTATCTTCGACGGTGGCCTAATGAAAACAAATTGTTTTTCGTGTGAAAATAAATTTAAGGTCTACGTTTATATATGAATACATTACGAATCAACAATAATGCATGAAGAATGTTAGTTTCTGGCAGGAGATATCGTTCCGTGTTGGTTCTGTTTTGGACGTAAATGGAATTTGAAATACTATGCTTTTTATCTTATATACTTATAAAAAATATATTTATTTTTAAAGAAATCATTCTGAAAGGGGCGGCTGGGTGGTGTATTCGGCAACGGCGCTTACTCCAACACAACCGAACCGGGCCAAAATCGCATTCGGATCGTCCCCTCGTAGCAAGGTCTGACTAGCCGACTACGTGGTAGAAAAATTAGTCTAATACGGCCAGGCCGTTCTAACATAAACAAAATCATTCTAATTCATGAAAGGATGATTTGATTGATTGATGGATGATTAAAGATAAAAATACGAGTAATTTAACACATTCTCGCTTTTATTTTCAACACACTCGCTATTTGAACATGAATCGCTCTAAAGCAATCAATTAAAAAAGTTCTTGCTATGTTGTTAATGTTGTATAAAATGTTCAAAATTTGTAAATGCTATAAATTGTAATTTCTTTTTGTGTACAATACTTATGTGTTAATTTCTATCAAAGCTTTTGAAACCTTGAAATGGTAACTAAATCCAACATTTTTAGTCCTTTCAATGATGACATAATACCTTCTTCAATAAAATCAGTTGACAGTTGATAGCGTCGGTTGTGTCTCGTTTACGTTCCGCTAAACTAGTAAAAAATCGTGAGTAAAATTAGTTACCGATTGTGCATTTTAGCCGCTTTCCGGTGCTCGTATTGGTAGAACTTATTTTGTTCCAGATCATTTGCAACGTTTAACTTCAAAATAAGTTAAAATCTGTTTTTTTTTTGAAAAATGGCGGCCTGCATGATATGTTTTGTATAAGCATTTTGCCTTTTCCATAGTTTTTGACCCCCGGGTACTACATGCCATAAACCCTCAATCGATCAGTTTGCTGTACTGTACTGTTGTACATACATACTTATTGCAGCGCTGCACTCATCTCTTGCAAGTCTGCACTATAACACACCACCCACCAATGCACACACAGCCAACTCTATTGTACGGCGTAAAATGAACAGCTAGACTTAAAAAAAGGGTAAATTCACTATATGGTGTAGGTCGAAGTGAACGTGATATTGTAGCATTAAACAGAGTGAGGGATGATTATGGTGACGAAATATATCGAAGGTAGTGTAGTGTAGATGACGTTCGGCAAAGATTGTACGTTTCTCAGCATTTTCATGGTAGTGCGTACCGAAATGATCACCATAGTGTGGTTTTAAAAGACAATAATGTTTTGTTTGAATCTGTGCTCCTTAACTCAAGCTGAAAATTTAAGTCGCATACAAACCGACCCCGTACAACGAAAGTGTGCTGCAAGACTACAGAGAGCGCACCGGTTGTGTAACGATGGCCAGGCTTAAGATTTGGTGTATGCGTCTGTTGCCTTTCATTCGTCAAATATTGTAAATTAACTATTTTTGGCATTTCAAGTAATTAATTAACTCCTGATTAATATCGACGGTTCATGATTAAAGTTGGTTATGCGTAAAATGCAGATATCGTAAGCTTATTTTAAGATTCTATTTTGCCACAATAGGTTACTTTATATGTTGTACATGGAATAAAATGTTTATCATTGTTTTCTATTCTTTGTCACCGTAAGAACAAATAAAACCCAATGAAGCACAACTAAAGTTGGATTTTTTTATTTTGTATGGCCAACTATTGAAAACGCTTTGGGCAGTAAAAGCTTCGACTATACCAGGGTTACATGAAAATGTGTTGTACACTCTACATGTTATATTGAAACTAAAGCTCTAACGTTTTGTTTGCGACAATGGTAGATTGTATGGAAAATGAAATCTAACTGATAATTTAACACGCATGTATAGGCTTACATAGTTCACGATGAATATGAATTAAATAGAGAGATGGGAGTTTTAACAATTTTCTACAAAATTTTCCAACCTTATGCCTACATAATATAACCAGTTGTGTGAAAAGCATATCTCTGGAATGGAAAAAGCTTTTTGGTGAAAAAGCTTCTGCTCAGGATGTAATGGTTGTAACTGTGAAATGGGTGTTAAAGTTGTTTTAGGTTTGCTACAGCACTTTATATGTAAATTGAATGTTTACGGATATGCAACTATTGCATTAATCAGATGTAAGTCGTGTAGCATGGATCACGTAAAGATTATATTTTTATGTTTGTCAATTATTATATAGGAAATATAGTAACTTCACAAGGTAGTATACTAACTTGGGGATGAATAACGCCCATTACTAAGATAAGAGATAGTTTCCTGCCACTGTACATCCTTAGTAAGTAAATTTTCCAAAAAGCTAGACGGGAATAAAGCTTTCGAGTCTAAAACCGATACGTGCTGGTGGAGCTCCCGTGTCTCAAAGCAGCTTTTGGCGAAATATCGATAGTCCAAAAAGCTTGAAATGTTTGTTTTAAGTTTGCTGTTGTACATATTCACCGATTGGGAGATACCTTGATGTCGCCGTTGTTTTGCTGTTTGATGTATATTGAGGTCGTTGATACGACAACGGCATCGCGTCCGCATGGATAGCATTGTGGAAAGCTGTCTTTTGAACGGTCTCAGTGCCGCCACTCAACCGCTGATTTCGCTCCATTTAGCACATAGATTGGCGTAAGCAAGAGGCAACCTACGACGAGGAATTCCTTTCTTTCCTTTCCAATCGTCCATGGGTTGTTTCGTCCACACATCAGCTCAGCTTTACGCAAGCTTCGTGGATTCGCATTGTCAGTATGCGTCTCTTTCTGTTGGTCAGTCGTGTGCGTTTGTGTTTGTCTGTATTATGTCTCGCTCTGCCAAAGCTTCTTTTTTACGGCAAGTCTCATTTTCTGTGACTGTTAAGCAGACGGCGGAGAGTCGTGGCAATGCTCTTTACGTGGAAAATTTCCTTCTCTGCCTAAATTTTCTCATTTTTGACATTTTAAGACATTGTTGTACTTGTACGTGATCCAATCATCAAACAGTACTTCATACGTTTAGTAGCTTTGTGCTATTTTACACCGATTTTTCGTGCTTTCTTACACTTTTTCCCAATCTTGTATCAATGGCTAAAAACTAAAACAAACTTCTAGTAACAAATGATGAATTGAAAGCATGATATCCTTTTTCTTTGTATAAAGTACAAAAAAAATGTTTTTTTGGAATCGTATCATATAGTGATTGAAAGAGTATTTAAAATTAAAGGTTATCGTTTAACCTTTACAACATTGGTGAGCAACTGAGCAGTCAGTGAAGAGTATCCACGCGGATGAGCGTAGTTCAGCTACATTAAAAATTGTTTTAAAAAATGAAAATTATGTTAATTTACGGTTGATTTCAATCGATGAATTTAAACTTGGGCAACTAACTTCCAAACAGTTACCATTACTAGTTTCAATGTCAATATCTCAATCGCAGAGAAGTAAGCGGCAGTATCACAGAGTCATGCTTGGTTGAGAGGGCTTATCGGAAGTGATTACACGATACGTTGTCGGAGTAGTTGTAACGGCTTGCAGTAACCTATCATCTATGCTTCGCGGCTGGCCTCTAGCTCGAGGGAACCCTAGCTGGAGGGGTACCCCTCCAGCTGGTACACGATCAAGCGATGTGTGTTCGAAAGCGTTCCCACGACACGGTTTCACGGTGGCACTCGAACGTGTTACTTTTTTTACATAAGTGTTTTAGTCTAGGACAGAATGGATACGATTGTTGGCTGTTGTGTTGCAGTTGTTTTAGTTAGGGTGTAGGCTAGTTTTTTATGTTTTAAAAATTTTAATCGTACAATTCCTAAATAGTATTAAAAAAGGAATTTTTCTTTTTCGTCATATATATGATTGTAAGGAGCCAATATTATTTACTCATTTCAATGTAAGTACCAGCTAAACCATGTAGATAGTTCCCGAGGTATACGGGATCTGATGTATGTGAATTAGCAGATATGTGTTTTGTTTTTATTTATGTTAGAACGGCCAAGCCGTGTTAGACTATATGTTATCGCTAGTCAGACCATGCTACGGTCCCCCGGTCCAAATGGGATTTTGCTCCGGTTCGTTTGTATTGGAACTAGCGCCAATGCCGAATACACCACCGGGCCGGCAGTATGTGGATTTTAAAAAATGACAAATAAATAAACAAAATTGGTTGATGCCTTGTAATTAGATGCGATAAATTTGTTTAAATGTTTGATAATGTTTTCCTTTAAAAAGTAAATAGAAATGGTGAATCCATTTATTGATGTTATTTACATGCAATGGCAAATATCGATTCTGTAACATAATATAATGTATATGAAACCATGTCAAGTATGGTGACGGTTTTGTTGAATTTTGTCTTTTTAAAACTTCGAGTATGAACTTCGATGAGATATAAAAGTTTCTAGATTTTGGCGTCGTGATATCCAAGTAGATTGAAATTCATATTACAGTTCGGTATACTCGTTAAATAGCAATGTTATAGATATTAATTAGAGGTCAGTCTTCATTCGGGCTTCTCTGTTATTCATGAACCGTTTCTGTTGAAACCCCTTTTATGATAAAATAAAAACAGTTTAGTGCGATAGAGAAAGATAGAGCGGAAAAGTTGAAATGTAGAAATACGAGAGCATGATCAAAGAAATATTCCCTCGAAAAGAGATGGACATGAGAGAATTAGCAAATAGAGAAATTTCGTAAAGTTAGATTCGGCGCATAATGCACCGCAATACCGATTGGTCTCTGTCCCTGCGGAAGTACAGTGCTTATTGGCAAAGCTGTTTAGCGGTAATCAAAGGAAGTGTGAGGTTTGTTGCATGAGCTCGCCAGCATACGATTGCGTGTCCTTTTCCCCTTCGTGAGATCGGCAGTACTTGGCTACGACCTCGCCATGAGGGAACATCCGCCAGTAACCTGCTATCATGTTGTTTGGTGATTTTTCGGCTCCTGTTGCCTCCTCAGGGGTGAGAATTTTGTCGCTTGGCAATAGCTAGAACCAACATTGTACCACTACTTACTCGGGAAGAATCGTTTCATGTTTTTTTTCTCTTATGAAGGGTACGAGTATAGCCGAAAGTTATTTTACGCACTCCGCTTCGCTAAACGCGCTTCAAGCGTAAGAGGGTCTTTAAAATAGCGCATGAAATTCGCACCATTTTTCGGGTGGTTCTATAACGATTTAATACGCGTAATAGAAGATGGCGTTGTTCAATTTACCCCACAGCAGCTCAACCAGATTGTTACAAAGACAATGTTTTTTTCAACTGCTTAAAATGTACCATTTTTCTCCGACATTCATATAATAATCAAAGACGAGTTAACAGCACGTTTGTAGATGTCCTTTGGTTTGTTTTATTATTAAATGTTGCGTTTTTTATTATTATTAATGAAACGCTACATTCTTTACTTGTCTTCTGTAAGTTTTATTTTAATTTTTGTTTAACGCACTTTTTAATATTAAATTCGCATGATAAAATTGTAAACCGGAGATAAAGCACCGTTTTGCTGGTGATAGGAGTAATTTTATTCTAACCGGTCGGTTGTGATTGTGTTTATTTGTCATGCTTCAAAAGAAATGCTCACACCTTTGCTTTGAACCTTTTCCCCTGGCGTTTTACCAACTTAGGTGGCATTGTTGATGATTAAACATCACCAGCGTTTGGTGTATACAGTACCGAAGAACTGAAAACGTCCGAATATACCGGATATACCGAGGTACTTACTGCGCTGCGTATGCCTCTCGCTTCCTTACATAGGGTTTGTTCAGAAGTCGACTGATACAGGAAGAGGCTTTAGCAGGTTTGCTGGTTTATGGCATCGCACGTCCAAAGTAAAAGATTTGTGTATTTGACGTACATCTTGTTGCCGAAGCTCATCATCGCACTGTTGTGGACGGCTCAGTAAAACCTGTTCTTAGCCTGTTCTGCCACTGCACAGTGCCGGGATACGTCATTGACGCCGACGTCCCAATTCTTCTATTTTTCCACTTTTATTTCATCGCGCGGGACTCGCGTTGGAGTTGGCTGGCGATATTTGTATGGTTGTAGCCTTGGTTGAAGTTGGAGCAGCTTCGACCCAGAGCGAGCCTACATTGCACGATAGACGGTAGGTTGCTTGCGCAACATCGATCGACGTTGAAGAACTTCATCAACGTTATTTCACAGGTTGTTGATCTCTGAAGCGATGGCGTACCATGCATCATCGCCTAGTCTGCCTAACACGCTCTCGTTTTTGGATTTCTCTTCCTCATGTGCTTAAAAAGTGTACCACAAAATAGTTGTGCTTCTGGTGTTAGCATTTGAGGTTTTGGGCCTCAATGATAGTGTATGATAAAGATAATTTTTTATACTGCTGTTGTTTTTATTATTGCGACTGCAGTTTAAACGGACAAAAGTTCTTATTCTTCAATGAAAATTTGCATATCATAATGCATATGCATTATGTTGTCGAATGATAATACTAGAAATTTTTTAAATGATGTTTTATAGGCAATATAAACGATATTAAAAAAAACATTTGTTGTTTTGGGTTATGTGAGAAGAAAAGTGTATCAATGATGTGGTAACTTTACCAATCTCTTTTAAGCTCTGAATTTGTTTTTCTAACAGTTCATTAAAAAAATCTTTTGAGTTCACTTTTTTTTATACATTCAAAAGTATTTCCTTCTTACTGCTTTTGTATACTTTATTATAAAGTATAGCATACAATTTACACTATATATGTATATGATATACTATAAAGAATTCTTTAAGCTATGCAATATACAAAAAAGTCTATATTAATATTAGACTAGTCTATAATAGGAAAAGTATATAACTGTAAATTACCAGTTTAATAAAATGATAACCATATGAAAAGTTTTAATGCAGCATTATTTTAATAAATTGGTTCAATAGAGTATTTTTTTGGATTTTTTTTAAATGTTTTGCACCCAAAACGGCGCTGTCAAACGTTGGAAACTACACCAAATGCTAATACCCATTTAATAATGATCCAGACGACTGTCGCACTAAGCTCATCGCCATCAGTTGCCCCATTATCTTGCTCAACTATCGCTGCTAGTAAGGGATTTCATGCGAGCGTACGCACGTCTCTACGCATACAACAATACGTACATATAAAGCACAGCGCTCATTAACAACGGAATGAATCTGGCTGTATGACCATGTAATTTTGCTGTCAGAGGGGTATGAACTCGCATACACACCTGCACGAAACGTATTGCAAACGACAGCAAATTCAAAGCGTACGAAACGAAACAGCTCGGAATTTGCGAAGTGAAAAATTGTACATTTGAATAAAGGAAGAAAAGGGATAACAAGTAAAAGTAGAAAAAAGAGTTAAACAGAGGGAAAGCGTAGATAAAATAAAGAAACATAAAGAGAGAATGTGTGAGTAAGCGAAGAACGAAGGAAAAAAAAAGAGAGAGAGAGAGAGAGAGAGAGAGAGAGAGAGAGAGAGAGAGAGAGAGAGAGAGAGAGAGAGAGAGAGAGAGAGAGAGAGAGAGAGTCGTGTAAAACGATTGCAAGAGCGTACTTACGCTTGCAGATAAATATGTGATGCATGCTAAACGATGAACGTTTGTGTCAAAAATAACAAATAAAGGTGCTTTGGATTTGTAAATGAACAATTTCCTCCCGTCTCCAAATACAAAATCTAGATTGACATAAGATAGCGCGATGAAGAGGATTGACCTTCGAAAAAGAGAGTGAAACATATTAGTGATGGGTAACCTAGAGTGGATTCATGAATCCATTCCAACTCCGGAGTCGAAAAACCTGATTCTACTCCGATTTTGACTCCACTGTCTATTCCCGTTTCCAGTAGACGTTTCATTTTTCTAACAGAGTTTCGCAGGTCTTGAAACGGTTTTAAATCGAGTTATTTTATGTTTGTCTCAGGTTTTTCTTATAATTGTCCTCATATTGTGAAGCATTTTTACGTTGATTTTCGCGTCGAGTTTTCCACATGTATAAAAGTACTTTTCTTTGGAGTTTTTGAGATCCCTTTAGAATTCTCTTCGTAGTTTTTAAAAAGATTTTTCACATTTTCTCGCCTCCTATTTATTGCAGTTATCTATTGGTAAGGCATGTTGGCACTATGTTTTGTTTAGTTCCAGTTTCGTTTAGTTTGTTCCATTCACCAGCCACTTCTCTTGGCTATTGCTATTAGAGATTTTTATTATAATTTTTGATGAGTTTGTTGTGTTTAGCCGAAAAGTGGACTTTTGTTACTTTTTGAGTAATTTTTTTGAGAATTTCAACAGTGTTTTTCAACTGGGATGCAATTATTTCAGAGCTTCTGTTTCGTTTTCGAGTTTTTAGTAGTATTAAGGATGTGTTTTGCAGCTGAGCTTGTATTTATTCCATGTATTAATTTTAGCTTGTATTCCTCTACAGTGTTAGTTAGTTCACTGCTGATCGTTCAATCGTCTGGAGTTTGAACCGCATTTCTTTCCGGATTGTGCTAGAGTTGGGTTAACATGAATCTAGAAAAATAAGGACTTTGCCCATCACTAAAAGATATGTACCTGTTAGCTGTCAACATAAGAAAAGATGCGTATGTAGCAGGCTTTTCACGTATGGAGGTAACCGTAATGTAGATGCATTACATGAGTTTCAGTTTTACAGCTAGATTGCAGACATATATTTTGCAAGATATTATCTCAAATATTCATTATAACATTATGTCAAGATTGTACTTACCAAGAGGGCAACATGCCTTGAAACGTTGGGCTATTATTATTTCATTTAATTAGTATTACTTTTTTTTTTTTTATTTCACTTTAGAACGGCCAGGCCGTATATCTTACGAGCTATACTTATTATCTAACATGATTAGTATTACTTATGACATACAGAAATACAATTTCTGTAGCGTTAATTTGTAGCGTTAAAAATTAATTACTGTTTGCCTTTTTGGGCGAAACTTCGGCGAGACGCGAGAAACAAAAAAAAAGGAAATACTCTATACACAACCATCCCTTGTGTTGGCCTGACGTCTGATGCAACACTTTCGTCACAGTTTCAACAATAGACAAGCGCCAAGAAACCTTTATGCAGTACGTCTTCGAAGGCGGCAAATGGTTGGTGCGAGTTACACTTTTATTACGACACTTTAGCCCTTCGCTAAGGAAACAGCTGCGGTGCGGGTTAAAATAGCAGCCCGAAGAGGAGAAGCAATAGTTGACGGCAGAAGGCATTCTGTAACTGTTGGGCGTACCGCTTCGCTAATACTCTGCGCTAGATCATGTTGCATTGCATAGAAGCCTCATTAAATGGTGCGTTTAACAGCTGGCAGGGTGGAAATGTAAAATTCTGGTATTGTAGTGTTACTAATCGTCAGGTGTTGGGATTTCAATCTTTTGCATTCGATGTATCCTACTGTTTATCTTGGTGTGGATGTCGTGGAACAAACAATCCATGTATTCACTACGAATTATTCAATTTGGAGTATTCAGTTATAAGCACTTGCAAGTATTATACGGCATTCGATGTGTATTATACGGCAACATGCTCCCGAAATATAATTTTTAATTTTTGTATAATGTTTTATTAATAGTTATATAATGGTTTCAAATCTAATAACATATAGTAAAAAAGCCATAAATTGCTTTACAAGACGCTCAAAACATCGAGTTTACTGCTGATGGTTAGCCTTTCCTGCGAACGTAAGAATGCAATCATTATTTGTCTTTTGTTTCCGATTCGTTGTCCTCTCTGTAATGGATAGGAAAAGGTACAAGATTTCAATATAGTCACTCCTTCACGCTGTGATGCAGTCTGTACTCGCTGAAAGCGTTGTCCATGAACTGTATTATTTGTGCTGGGTTTATAGGTTTAATTAAATTAAAATGATGTCACCCCTGCCTTTGGACTAGAATTCAATCGGCTTCGAGTTCCGTTCCTGTGGAACGCGTTGCTTTTGCTTTATGCTGTGCATTGCATCAATTTCCAAGACATAGGTTTGTGTCACTTTGGAAGTTTCGATTTGGTAAGGAATGTAATGACAGCATAACAGGATCATAAATAACAGAATAACTGTGTAAGCATTGGTGTTTGTTTATTGCATATTACTCGTAATTTGCAAATAGAAGTGTGAGTTGTTCTTTTAAAAGAAGCAAGAATCTAAAAGAAATCAAGTGCGATTAATATCGTTGATCAAACGAAACGATTTATAAAGCTCGAAACATTATTTCTTTTTGATTCACTATTATTTGCTGATGTTTTTTTTGGATTTCTGAAAAATGTTAAATGTTAAGCAATTGAATTTAATTGCCTATTTGCAATTCATTATTTTGTTTCATTTTTAGATTGGATAGAATAATAATAAAATTAGTTTCTGATTCATTTTGTTATACTTCATTGTGATTAGTATTTGTATTTTAACGCTTTGTTATTACTTTGCTTGGTTTTAGATATTATATATGTTATTAGTTTTTTAATTATTTAGTACATTTTGAAGCTTTATGCCGCAGTACAACGGAACGCGGGCCAAGGTGTAAAATTTCATATAGTAACCCGCTTATCGACAGTCTGAACATGTGATATTGCTCCAATGTACTGCGTTCTCGCAGTTTGTAGTTCGGCGATGCCACCGATGAATAAGACAAGCATTCGGAGAATATCGTATGACGCAAAAGGAAAGAGCTACATGAGAACAGACATGACCTGTGAGAGGAAAGAGATTAAGTATTCTTATTCACGAAGAGTAAAATCCCATTTTTTAGTAGCCTGGTTTGATGTGGTGAAGCATTTACGTGCTAGTGCAACAAAACTTATAGTAAAGCCGCACGTAACAACAAATAATGGTCGGTTTCTAGACACCGCCAATGGACAAACCGACCGCTCTCTCCGAAAAGATGCGTTAGCGTCGATAAACGTATACATGCGGCACTAGTCTTAAGAAGTCGAAGCAACATCGATGTCATGAATGAACAATTTTATTTAAAAGTTAGAGATAATTAATATCCGATATTGTTATACGATACCCTGATTAATTACATAACAATTGTACGACCATGTAGAATTACAGTTCGGCTTTAATATAGTCATGTTATGCATTCAGTTAGTAACATTGATTAAATAAATGTTAAATTTAGTTACAATTTGCAATTCAAATGACTGGAAACGTATTATTGATCATAAACTGTTATAATTTGAAGCAATTTGCACTGTCCACGCAAAAATCGGGCACATCTTAGTACATTTTGTTGTATTGAAAATGTACTATTACTATATGATTTGGTTTTTTGGAAGTTCAAACGGTCTCGGCAACATTAGTAGCCACACTGACAGTGATAAATGATTGTACACACATACTGGTTTTTCTCAACAAGAGCGGAGCACAAATAGCAAACTGTGATTATGATTCTGATCAGATTTCCTCTCGTGCCCAATCTGCTTCTGCTTTGTTTCTCGTAAACTCAAGCTGTACGGCTCCGTGCCGCGCAACCGGCGAAGCGAGGCAAAGGCCATAAACAATCCTTTCTGGAATGCGCGCGTAACCGGAGCCGGGGGTAGTGGTACGCGATGGGTGGCGGAGTGCGTTGGTTTGGGGTGAGTTCGCCCTGATCGGTTCCAGCAGAAGTTGAACGTTGCGCCACGCTTCGAAAAGAGAACGAGAGAGGTTTCGATAACGATTGGGGCCAACCGAAGACCAGCGTTTGGAGCGAATCGGAATAGCGCTGGTACGATGGATGGCAACAATGGCCAGAGAAATCTCACGCGTACGTATGCCACGCGATGAGCCACACTCTTGGCGCGGCTGGTTGTGGAAACGCGCTTTCGATGTGAGAAAATGTGTTACGAGATGACACACTCTCGTGAGTGCTGCAATACCCTTCGCGTGGGTGTCGCTGAGTTCGTGCGAACAACCGTGTCGACTCGCACACGTTCCACCGAGGTGGTTGGAATCGACCGGAAATGGAGCGCCACGTGTGCGTGAGCGAGAAAGGAAGTTCAGCATCGAGTCTCAGGGGTTTCATCTCACTCATACACTGTCTTGAAGCGGCGAGTTCGTTCACTAAAGCGACTCTGTTGTTGTTTTTCTACCCAACTTTACACGAAAATGACAGATTGCTTACAAGGTATGAGTGAATTTGCAGACTGGTGCTTCAATAGCCGCCCTGCAACTCACCAAGCAAAGGGGACGCCGTTTGATGTGTACAGCTGGCAGCATGTTACCAGTGCGTATCCCTCGGAGTGTCCATGAAGTAGGCAGTAATCGCACGAGCAAGTGTCTGTTGCTTCTTGTAAGAAACGTATCAACAAATGCATGACTCGCTCCATGACTCCAGTAGAACTTGCTATGCGATATTGGATATATGCATTCAAGAAAAGAAGACTAGTGGACAGTTGTTCATTTGATACAATTTCTCTTTTGTCTGGCTAATATTGTAAGCTAATATGTTTTCACACTCTCTCAATTTCATATGTTATGTCAAGAATATAGATAAAGATTATTAATAGCGGTTAGAAATCGAATACCCAATAAAAGCTTTTAGTAATTTTCATACAGTGTTGAACTAAATGATATGCCATTGTTGAAGAACGATCAAAATCCTCTCATCCGTGCGTTAAAGCAATTGTGTGTCCCCCATTTGTGGCGTTTGGCGCAATCATACACCATAGTAACTGTTACATGGCCATGCGCTGGCTGGTACTGTTGGTGCTCTCTAGCCGATTACCATGAAATTCACTCATTTCACCTCGGGCACTCATCCACGAATGCTACTTCCGAATGCTACGGCGGCAAATGATGATCCGCTTTCCTGGTTGCGCGGCCGAAGATCTGCGACCAACAAACAGAGACGAACTGTTCCGTTTAACCGGCCTAACGGTGGACGCTTCCTTCCTACCGCTTGTGGGTGGACGACTCTGCTGCCGGGCTGGGGCGAATCATAACAAAGATGGGGATCCGAGGGGGGGGGGGGGGCTGTAGCTGTATGAATGTAGCGTTATAGCGGGTATAGGGACTCTCTGGCACGCGCGTGTGGAACCGCTGGCTCAGCTCAGTTTATCGCTGTACTTGCGTTGCGATCGGGCATCGTTCGCTTCTGGTCGGCGGTAATCGGCTGCTACCCACGAAGTGAACAGTCAATTGATGATGAGCACGCTGGAAGTACTCTGGTAACTGTTGTTTGAAGCGTCGGAAGCTGGCAGTACGCCACACGCAGTTCATCTTATGTCGTGCGATGTGACGGACGCTTACAGCTTTTAGGCGCGTGTGACCCGTAGTGCGATTTTCGCGTGCATATTGATGGAGCGTTTGAACGTGTTTAGAAAGGCATGCATTCTAATGTACAAACGTGGGCTATGTTTGTTTGTTTGAGATTTTTTGTTTGTGTGTGTGTGTTTCATGGTGTTGTAAAACAATTGATCTGAACGACAGATCAGACAGATTATTAGTCCATAAATGGGATGTTGCTAGTGACACAACATCGAGTGTGGAAAAACATTGTTTACCGGTTCGATAAGTATTCCAACACGGCAAATTACGTGACATTAACAATCATTGAAAAGCATTCGTTGACTGCAAAGCTAAACCGTATTGATTTATAAATCGAACAATGCTTGCATCAGCATTACTATGAAAAATGTGTTAATTGTTTATAACTGTGATTATGTTTTGTATGTGCAAAGTATTATGTGTTAGTTTGATACGAAATGTGTTCCCTTATTTTAAATCTCCCAATGTTTGGCTAAGAGTGTTCCACTTTAAAATAGTTCCATACGGCTCTTCACACAGCTATGCGTTGCGGCTCACTGCAATGGATATTCCCACTGTGATTGCGTTTCACAGTTGAGTGCATTAGTACGGTACATTGAAAATTCAATTTTATGACGTTAGAAGAATTTTCTTGCCTGAAGGCTACAATGCATTCGATTTGATCACTAACGACGACATCACGGTGGACTTCGGTTGAGTGATTGTTTCAAAGCTTAAAGAAATGTTACTTGCGATAGGACACGTTTGCGTTTAAAGCATGATTGGGATTGGCATTACATGATGTTTCCCACCAATCGTTTGTTTGTCATCGTATCGCCAAGTTTGTTTTTTTTTGTCTAGAAAGTGTTTGAGATATCACTTGTGAGTCAAATCACTAGAACGCTTGTGTAGAGGGAAAGACAAAACTTAAAATGTGAGGGACCAAAATGTGTAATTGATCGATAAAGTCATGCTAAAGATCCATGTAACATGGTAGAAATTCATATGAACCATCAATTGTTTTTAAAAATACATCTTCATTCTGGACGCTAGAAGCAGTCCGACGACCAAGATCCTTAGATCGGTAGTCCGTGTGGCGAAACAAAACTAATGATAAAATCAGGTTTAAATGGTACAATGCTAACCAACTACTAACCAACTTTGTTAGTATCAATTATGACCAACAATGATGAAAATGACTAACATTGATGAAAATCATGTTATAACATCAATTATGACCAACAATGATGAAAATGACCAACTTTGATGAAAATCATGTAATAACATCAATTATGACCAACAATGATGAAAATGACCAACATTGATGAAAAACATGTTATAACATCAACTATGACCAACAATGATGAAAATCATGTTATAACATCAATTATGACCAACAATGATGAAAATGACCAACATTGATGAAAATCATTTTATAACATCAATTATGACCAACAATGATGAAAATGGCTAACATTGATGAAAATCATGTTATAACATCAATTATGACCAACAATGATGAAAATGACCAACTTTGATGAAAATCATGTTATAACATCAACTATGACCAACAATGATGAAAATGACTAACATTGATGA
>CM032179.1:0-80676 GCA_018908115.1 Anopheles rivulorum
CACACACACACACACACACACACACACACACACACACACACACACACACACACACAGTCCGGAACATTCTACTATCGCCCCTATATTACTTCATTTCACGTGCATGACCGAAGCCACAAAATGAACCGCGTCCAGTTTTATAGAGAATCATTAATCATTGAACGTGATGCACTCGGCCTTTATTCCTTGGTTTTAAAACGCCGTACTGATGGCTCGAAATCAAACAACAAAGCATACCCAACAGCAACACAAACTAAAAGAGGTAAACAAAAAGGAACTGCTCTTGCACGTTGCTTAACAAACCTCGGTCTCGACATGTCTGACTATAACCGCACGACAGCGTTTCAACGTGGTCAAATGTCAAAAAGTCCAATGCTAGTGATAGCCATTGCGCACGCAGTTTGGACGATTGACTAGCGAATTTTAGAAAGAGAACGAAAAATACAGAGATTGATGACACGTGAAAAGTGGGTTATTTGAAGACGCAATGTTCTTTTCGGTTCAGGTCTCGGTTCCGATGCAATTTGGGGTTTGTTCGAAAATACCTCCGAGGACTGCTGTGACATTTGGCTATCGTAACATATTAAAGATTACACATTGCAGCAAATTCTGTATTCAAGATACAGCTGGCAGCTGCAATTGCAGTGATTTAAATTAACAATTCCTTTGAATAAGCATTAACAAATACGTTATATGTTTAAATACAAACTTTCGATGGTATTGAATAATTTTAAAGGCAAAATATTCTCTTTCCTTAATAATCTGCTCGTCGAAAATGTCAAGCAAGGAATTTGAGTGTGTGTGTGTTTATTTTTTTGGTTTTACATGTTACAGTTTTTTATCTAAACGAGAAGCGAGAAAAAGTGTTGTCGTATTCGATGTTGAATACCTCGGTAGTTTTATCATCAGCACCAACAACCACCAATGAGCGCCGATAGTTGTGTGTTGCTTGTGTTTAAAATTTGTTACAGTTTTTATTCCACAACGCAATATAGTTCTAAGTTTGTTGTTCTTCGCTGATTCGTTGGTACGTGACTTGGTTGAAATAATCACAACGACTCGCAATCGGCGACGTGTGAATTTCCTTTACCGTATCTGTTCCGTTGGAATTTAAATGCGGTCCTACCGACATTTCTTCCATTTTATTGGAATGTTCCTGGCAAACACCATCGCTCCGCCATGATTGAGGAACAGAGAAGAAGAATGGTCAGTGTCTACAGTCTACACGTATAGAAACGTTTTCGTTGGTCGTGGAGGGGAGGCCTTTTTATTCTCTCATTCGCTTGTATATTCCTCGTGACAAACTGTGAGAATAACATTTCTTTTTCCTTTTTTTATTCGTAAGTGCAAAACACGGAGTGAAAACAGAAAGGGGAGGCGTGTATGACAACGCTTGAGAACGGATTTTTATTGCAATCCATTTTCCTTCATTATAGTCTTATCTGTAATATGTACATGAAGATCACATTTTGCGCCGGACGCATTGGACTTCGTTCGGACGCTCGGAGGCTCGTACTTGTCGTCGTTGAGACAACGATTTTCATATGGGTGCTATGGGTCTGTGTCCAGGGTGTTGTAAATTTTGCACGCGTTCGCTAACTTTACGCTATTTAATATGGTTTTATGGCTCGGTCGAACCTTTTTGCTTGTCAGTTTCGGATGGAAGATGAAAAAATGAGCGCAAACCAGCAGAAAGAATACGATCGAGTTAATGGTTGGCGGAAAAGTACGCCCGATCTACAAATACACATACATATATGCACGCATAGGAGTGCTGCGCACACGACGTGCACACCAAGAACAAAAACTCGTCCTTCTAGGGTGCGCCCCTGTAGTGTGTGTGTGTATGTGTGTGTCATAAACGAAAATAACGGAAGTCAAGGAAGTAAGGGCGTCAAGCAAATAGGAAGGGCGAGCGGGGGGAGGGGGGGGGGGTCTGAAGGAACAAAAGCAAAAAAGTGAGCTTTCGCTAAACCCACGACAGCGAACAAAAGTAATGAAATAAATCCGTTGAAACGTTTATGCTTTGAAAGGGGGGGCTCCCTGCTCTCGCGCGTTTTGCCATTTCGTGATTGTCTGATTGAAATTGCAGCACGAGACGTGAAGGAGCAGGAACTATTCGTTGCTGAAAATCAACCATGGGAAAAGGGGAGGCGGGATTGGTGGCTGGATAGGAGTTAGTTTGTTTTTCTCTTCATGCCAATTGGCGTTGGGAGCATGAGCGGATTAAATCCGATTACAACAAAACGATATGGTGTCAAAGACGCTGTAGAGTGGGAGTGCTGTCGGTGGGTTGGAGTGAAGGATATACATAATAGTAGTTTTCCGTATATGAATGTAAGCTCTCGGCCTGGGACACGAAGGTCTGCCCAATGGCAGTAGCACGCCTTGGATGGATTAAACGATTGCATCAAAATCGTTTCTGTTTGACCAGTTGGCATTTTACGTTGCACTTTACCAGCTGCCCTCTAGTGGCTCAATAAACACATATTTACCACCAAACATACACGCCAACACGCATACCCACATTCCACATGTACGTATTATACACATTACAGATTAACAGAGAGACAGGGTTAATACTCAAATTAGATAAGAACAATTCTACGCGTTTTAATATCGAGACGCCGAGACGGTACCTAGTATACTTAGTTCAACAAAGCTGTTCATTAAAAAAATCAATAATGTTCGTTTCGATAATAACAATAATAATCGATAATAATATCGATAATAATCAATAATAACTTTCGATACCATGTGTATTTCATTAATTCATCGAAATTATCAAAATAAGGCTTCCCTCGATATACATTCATTTTATTTATCGTTATCCTTTTTAACTCATAACAAGTCGTATTCTCTCATGAAAAGCTGTATGCAATAGCAACGTAAAATAATAGGTTAAATGATTGGTTTACCGAACGACAAAGCAGTGAACCATTTTATAGAATACGATCGGAAATTACCATTTCACATTTCTATAAACTTGCTTCTTGTTGTTTTGCTAGTGAGTCCTATTGGATGAGCTTTAGAAAGACAGACAAAACATGCGTAAAAGCGTAAAAAAACAGCGATCTATGAATTT
The DNA here is from genome assembly GCA_018908115.1 of Anopheles rivulorum. Classification (NCBI taxonomy): domain Eukaryota; kingdom Metazoa; phylum Arthropoda; class Insecta; order Diptera; family Culicidae; genus Anopheles; species Anopheles rivulorum. The sequence goes on from CM032179.1 coordinate 3,086, forward strand.
GGATCGCAGATACAGAAAATCACATACGGTAGAAAATAATCTATAAACGGATCTGATTCGAGCACCAACAAAGCTACAAACCGGGCGGGTTTCGATTAAGCATTCTAGGAGCAATTCGTATCGACTGACTAAATTAGCCTGAATTTCCACAAATCTATCCAGCCATCCATGTCGTCCTGCATGACCCGTCGAGCATTTACAATTTTGTCACTCTACGCATCTGAACTGCCTGTCGGTCGGGAGAGACTGAGACAAAATTTCTATTACCTACCCATTGCCACACATCGTCAAGGTTTAATTTTATTACCATGGCGTGCCAGCAGCATGCTCCATTTTCTCCACAGTCTAAGAAACATGCTGCTTGACGGTAACATAAGAGCGAAGGAACTAAAAAAACCCTAACAAAACTATGCTTTCTTGCAAACGGAATATGTGAGGATGAATAGTTGCTAAGTCTGAGTCAACGAGGTTTTGGCGTGCGGAATGAAATGGTGCCAGCTTCGGTATAAATCGAATTTAGCAAATTTTACATCAGCTGTTAGATAACTCAACACTCTCAACACAAAGGCGTGGTGAATTGTTATGCCAATGAAAGCCGCTTGAGAATGGGATCGGTCGTTTTTCTTAATTTGCTTGGAACAAACGATAATAACTACCTGAACCGAAGAGTGTTTTCTGCCTAAATAGCTTTTCACGACTGATGAATAATAATGATAGAAATATATTGTTTCAAAAATTACAAGCATACATTTGCTACACCGACTTCGACTTCTTAATAACTTCTTTAATTTCCTTTATATCATCATGTGTAGCAATAGCAGTATAATAACGACAGAAAAAAAATTAACCCAAAAATCCTCGACAAAGTTTATTTTCATAAAGTGAAAGGAGCAGAAAAGGGAAACTCAGGCCATGTTTCCTTTTCAGCCTGCTTATATTGTCGAATGTCTGTAGAAATATTGTAAAAAAAAACTTCACCGTAATGGAATCAAATAAGCTCCCAACCCAAATTTACTTAAGCAATAAATTTGGTAGCAAAAAAACGCTAAAAGAGAGAAACCACCATGAACTACACTTCTGCCGGAAGCTTAGACAAACGATTGAAAGCCTAATGAAAAGAATGAAGAAATAAGTGAAAGTGTTAGCATGAGTGCAAGACAACGCGATACTTTCGCTCGTCACAAAAAAATGGCGAAATCAAAAGAGCATAACGAGGAGGTCGGTTCGAGAAGAGTAACTTAGGTTGGCCTTCTTACCTTCAGCACAGATGCTACGATGTGCCTATTCTCTACAGTTTCTCGAGTTCTCTGGACCACCCACTAAAAATGGTTCGCGTGGGCTTCGATTGCCGTCCGTGTAGATTTTATAATTAATTGATAGTGTTTGTTTCCACAACAGAAATTTAAGGCAGTGTTTCTTTTTTTGTTTTTCTTTTATTTGTACTGTTATTTTTTTCTCCGTTCATTGCTCGCTTGTATCCAATATTTACCGTACGTCGTATGGTTATACTTTTAGCATTATATCCTTTTTATCGTCAAATTTAAAGTCCTTCTATTCTATCGATTTAAAACCTTTCCCTTCCATACACCGATACAAAATGGCAATCACTGTTACATATTTCGAAGAACTAACACATTTCAAAGATATGTATATTTTCATTTTCTCATTCTTTTTTGATAGAAGCCTTTCGAACATTTATTGCTGGACAAATGGTACATGAGACTGGATCGTAGCCTCCCCCCCCCCCTCCATTCCCCTATGTTACCACTATGTTACTATGTTACTTCCTCCTATGTTACTGTACATGACGCTACAGTTCAACACCGGACCGATACCGAAATGGAAACATGATACAAGACACAAGCAGGCATCATAACAGGAAAGTTTTCTATTTCGTAGCAATATTTGAGCATACATAAATCAATTTTGAAAGCATTTTGTACGATGGAATGAACCAAAAGTACCGATGCGGCTAATGTATCGGTTAAGGTTGGTTATTTTATTTAACAACGGGTTTATTTTGCTAACATGAACAACCCAGGTAAGAAGTTCGAATCTGCATAATGAAGAGTTATAAGCGACGACGGATAAAGTTTTCCAACAGAAGTACCGTTTAGAAAAGTAAAACGAGTAGAAATGTGAAATTATTATGCTTAAACCATACCAATATCCTTTTTAGCAAGCAACATACTCATCCAAACAAAGCATCGGTGGAAGGCAGCGCAGCAAAGATGCAGAAGGTTTTTTTTCTTCTGGGGAACGAGATTTTCCTCATAAAAAATATGGATCATTACAATGGAAATTCAAAGTGCGAGCAGACTATCCTCGCAACGCTCAGGACAAGAGAAACAGATGATTCACTGAAGAGAGGTTCTCTTCATAATTCCAATCATTGAGCAATGATTATCGAAATCATCAACAACGTGTGAAGGCTGTTTTGGATGCTCTCAGTACGGATGTCTCTTTGGTTCGGGTGCCAGTTGTTCGTGTCCGGTTCGGATGCTGTAGCGTTTCGGATTTTCGCTTCGGAACATATCCTCGACACGAGAGACATGACTCGATCTGGACTTCAATCAGTAGTAGTCGTATCCTTGCGTATGTCACAGTTAGCACAAAAACCCCACCTAGGGCCAACCGTATACTATTTCAACCCGGGACGAGACGCGCAATATCGTTCGTTACGCGCGTGTGTTGAGACATTTTACCAAGGTGCCTGTGACTGTCGTAAGCTATACTGCAAACAACGTATCATACGCTGCAGTTACACTGGTTTGTTGTGGGGTTGTGGACTTTTTCGGTGTGCCGTGGTGTAAGAAAGATTAACTCGACAGTTCGAAAAGCTACCACGCCCTAAAAACATCGTTGGCCACAGACTGTTAGTAGAACAAATAACAAATGCCGCCGATACACTAGTGCCCGAGGAAAAGCGCAAATATGCAGCTTTTCGAAATCTTATTTGATTTTATACCACTCGTTAATAGTTTCTTATAAGCACTGTTCAATCCATAATGTTAATCTCTATATATTTAATATATATCGTAGCGCATAGTTTTTTTTTCCTTTCATCATTCATCTGTTCGGATGTTACGTTTGTAATACATGCATATATATTACATTATTTTGAATAAAACCATCATATATTTTAAATTCACTCTTCTTCATACAAGAATCCTACAAAAATAAAAGCTTTTACGGAAAATCACAACCTCAACTTTATTTTAACCAAATTGTATTCATACTTTTCAAATGGCGGTGATCGTTTAGCACAGTGATAAAATCAACTAACAGCACTAACTAACACGTGTACCTGCATTGTATAGAACCTACTCATTTAGGCAGCCATTAATGTAAACGTCGCTCAATTTCATCAATCAATCGAAAAGAAAACAATGTATGTAAGTGAATTCAAACTTACAAACAGGTGCGATAGTGACAATGTGATGTTTTAAATTCGATTCCTGATGGTTGTGATTTAAGCCAAAATGGTGAACCTGATGCAGGTACTACGCTGGATTCCCATTTGCACAATGCTTATGATGATACAAGGTATGTACACGCATTTAGTTCAAACAAATGGACAACAAACTGATGTTTACCAGTTCTAGAAAAGCTATTTTCCACCGCATGTAACACAGTAAGCTTTTCCTAACTTTTAAGTAATTTTAATTAGAACATGTTAATTGTAGTAAAAACAAGCACTACCGTAAAGAAATACTTATTTAACCTCATAAGACTGCCAAGTAATATTGATATTATAAACATCGATGGATTGTTCGTAACTCCAACTTAGCTAGGTATCTTTTATCCCATCCATCAATCAATCAATGTTTTCTGTGACCGGCTCTCCAATACTCGTGTTGACGATTTTACTACGAGATTACGCAACGATGTATCATTCTCGGTTGATCACGTATATGAAGGAAAACTATTATGTGATATGCACCATAGGTCCAAACTTTGATTTGACACACGTGTTTGGCTTTCTTCATGATTGCGCTATCTCTATTGTCTTGCAAACAGACAAATTTGCAGCTTATAGTCGACTGGTTTTTTTTTCTGTTTTGCAGTATCATACAGCACCAGCTGTATGTCAGTTTCAAGCTGTAAATCAGTATCCAGCTTGTCAAAACAATGATTTTAGCATATCATAAAATCAAAATTTTATCACATCAATAAATCCAATGGTGCCTCTATTATTTATTATAATATTATAATATTATTGCTGGTTTCCATGGGTCGCATATAAATGCCCCACCACCCTGTAAATAGCTTACCTAATGACATCCCCACCCCTAGTGTTCCGAGTAAGTAACGAAGTGTGATCGCTTAAGATTCGTACCATTTCTATATATACTTACTTATATTTACTTGCTTAATCGGCACTATAACCGGCGCTTCGCGGTCTGAGCAAGCTTCAAATGTCCTCAAACCGCCCAAGTTCCCGCCGTCATCAGCTAGTTTTAAATTAGTACTTATAGTATGTATTATTATTGTTTGGCTAATTTAGGTAGCATCATATTGCATAAGTTCGGCAAACGGACAGGCCAAACATTTCAATTGATGAGCAATTGCAAATTTCTAACTAAATCCATCTTCAGTGCTGAGTGAACGTCGCAAGCTCTATTCGGTAGGAAATTGACTTATTTGCGATTCTTCTATGATACAAGAAGCCAGTTTGACACGTGTGACGTGGTTCAATACCAGTGATATTTTATTCAATACATCAAATTGAATAATTCGCACTCACAACACGAAATTTCTTGAAAAAAAAGTACAGGCGCTTGATATGGCACTAGACTTACCATGGCGAGCATGTGTTACACACCGTCAACCGCAAGACATTCACACAACTAGCTTGGATGGTGAGTGATGACATGCTGACAAATTCCTTCTCAATGGAATCGTTAGCCTACGGTTATGCAAATGGCGAGTCCTCACATATATGCGTTCATCTTCTGGTGAAGAACACGACGATGCTCCCGTTTGGGACGGCTGTGAGATGGCTATGACACAATAATCATGAAATATGAAACGACTGAACGCCACCAATGCCTGATCCCTGTGTTGGTATTTGGGTTGAAAAATATTCGCACGAATGAATCATCCGTAAATCGAAGAGAACTAGCTCCGGCTATGTGAAACGTGCCTGAGCGGGTGGACGTGCTGGCATGTGTTTCGTCCTACCTATATCTGTGTCGAAACCGATGAACCCTTTTTTGCGGGATGATTAGTCAAACGCCAAAGAGACACTGTTGTTGAAGCACATGCAAGCACAAAAATGTTGCAAAATGTCCCATCAAAGCATGTTTCGAGTCCAGGCCAACGCAAATACGAGGCGCTTGTCAAGTTCACGGGTGTTTTTCACATTCAGTTTCTACATAGCTAACTACATCATCTGCACGGTTCGATCACCCGCGAATCGCCACATCCAGGGTAATGCATTGAGTAATGGTTGAAAACGATATGCAAAGTTCATTCGTACATTCTAATTCGATGTGCCAGGACAACCCCGTTTCGTGAAGCACAAGCATTCATTAAACGGTCACCATGGAAATGGTAGGCAAACAAGGTGGAGTTTTACCTAACCCGACGAACAAGACTACACAAATGACCGAAGAAGACGCAACACAACGACCAAACATTCGAATGCTTCCGAGAAAATGATGCAATAAAGAAACTGTTGCTCCAGCTGACAGACTGCAAATGCAACAGTCAATGTCGAGCGCTCACACCAGCTTGCCAAAAGTTGGCAGACAGTCTGTGAAATCGGCTTTGCAACCTACACTGATAGATAGCTATTGACGACCGGCATGAAGATGATACCGCGCCCTCTGCCAACAGGTGACCTGCGATTGAAGAATCTGTTGCCACGGGTCTCTTGTTAGTGTTAGGTATCAAGGCAAGTGTGCGTTTGACTGCCGACTGGCAGCGCGATGGTCTGCACTAAATTTCGGCGAATCACGTACGCTGCGATGAATACGGAGTGTGATTCGAGTGTTGCCAATCGCAATCGGATTTCCGGCGTACCATTAAAACGTACTCGAATGTACGCTCACCAATGTCTAGCGATGTCATATAATGATGTTGCATGCTAGATATCTTAGGTCGCTAGTGGGATGCTTCTCGATGCACGGACGAACATTGTAATACATTCCCAGGAGTTCGAAGGCGAACGAAGGCTCCACTTCCGCAGCAGTCGCGATATGCCGCGCCTAGATGCTCTTACCAGCTGAAATGCGATTTCCTTGCCAAGCAATGTACAAAGACACATTTGTTAGTTGGTACAAATCGGTTTTGCATACAGCATCACGACAGTAAGGACTCATTAACGAAGGTGTCTTGGAATCTTGTGGGAATAGGATAAACATGGTACAGTTCAATGCAATGTTTTTATGTTTCGTAGTTTAATAACAAAAAAAAATCAATTTTACATTAGCAAATTTATCAATATTCCTGAATTATCATTGTTCTAATGAAATATTTCAATTTTTTTTATAACTCACTGGACTAGTGTTGGGTAATTTCGTATACTGCAGCGATCCGACTCCAGGTGCACCTGAAGTCAAAACTGGTCCGAACTCTAGTGTTTAATTAGCTGCACACTCAAACTCGAAGCAATCAACAAAACAACAAATAAAGAAAATATGTCGTGCAATAACCGAATCGTTACATTTACCAATCAACCTGTTCTCCGTATTTGCACTGTTTAAAGAGCCCATCGTTTAAACTATTTCGGTGTTCATCGATGTACCGAGGTCGGTTTCAGAGTTGATCGGAGTACTCCGGAGTCGATGGAGCTCTGAAGTCGGATTCGGTTTTTGAAAGGTGGATTCAGAATAGCTTCGTGGATCCACTCCTGAGGTTCCATCACTACACTGGGCTATACCTATGAACCACCTACAGCGCCATAAGGACTGTACACAAAGTCTTCCGTAAAACAGTTGAGAACCACCCTCCGATTTCTTTCACTTCTCAAAGCTAACGTGCTAAATAGCACGTTGAAAAATGCGTACATAATCAGCTATCACTTAATCGCAAGATTTTGGCATTTCATTGTTGTCAGTTAGTGGAGGTGATACGGTGAGCAGAAAGTTAATTTCTGTGTATTTTTGCTATTTTCTTCCCTCATTATGGGGAGTTCGGTGGCAAAGATTAACTGCTGAGCAAAATAAATAAACAACAAGCTTATGGCAATACAGCAAGTCATACGCGAATGTATACGAAGTAACCGCACTGAACCTCCACCGTCTATATAACATAAAAATCGTATCAACGAGACTTATGCGTCTCACGTAGGAAAACAAATTTCAATTTAATTGTGGGTTGCGCGCTGGTTTCTTGGTTTTGCCCAATTTATGACTTCACGCTGCATAAACCGCTACCATTCACTCTCTTTTTTATCGGAGAATCAACCAAATAGCCTGTAGTCATGGATTCTTGCCTAGGAAATTAGCTTCGAACTTGCCTTGATGCTGCTGCTGTTGCTCCATTTTTTCATGGTGTTTTATATGCTTTTTTTTCAGCAAGGGTGAGAGAATTTCAATTCAATTTCATCTGTCCGACTGTGCTTGCAATAAGGGAATGAATTCATTTGAATGGTAATGGAAGCGAATCAAAAATCATATCGTTGACGGGCCTTGAGGCGACAGCAAAAACATCGCCGAACGTATATAGTGCCCATAATCTCTGCAACAATTTTGCAAACAACAATTATGCTTTCCATGCTCAGGTGATGATGTATTTAAATGGGCTCTACAATGCCAAACGTAATAGGATGTAATAGGATTATCCATCAAGGAGAAATGATAACTGCTGCGCAATTCTACGTGTAGTGTGAATTTTACTTTTTGTAAATTCAAACAATTTGTCCAAGATGAAAACTAAAAGCATTCAGTAGCATTTCGAATGAGGCAGCTTGTAACCGTTTCCCTCAAAATTCCTGGCAGGCCCTCAAATGGGAGTTCATGAAACTAAAAACGCCACCAGTTAATCGTTGCTTTCCGTCCGGTAATGGGTAAAAGAGAGCAAAGGGACAAGTTAGGAATACCCTAGGATTACCAGTGAATGAACTGAACGGTTGCTAGTGATAGTACGGTGGTAACTTGATTATTCCACTGGTGGTCCTTAAAGAATTAGCAACACGACGGAGTACATTCGGAAACATTCGGCAGTGGAACGGAAGCGGTGAATGAAAACCGTCATCTGCCAAACAAAGTAAATTCGTCTTCTTGCCGTGGAAAAAGCGAATTGCAGATCGTGACGCGCGATGAAATTTGTTTTTCAGGAATTGAGGTATGAGCTTGAAAACAGGAGAAACATAGACAGTCGGTGAGAGCGGCATAATATGAGCCGGAAACGTGAACTGAAACAATGTTAAATCCGCCACTGCTCTGATCACAGCATCATATTTCACTTTCTAGTTTTGCCACAGTGAAAGCCCTTGGCCCAGTCAGTTGGGGATAAACTGCCTGGTAACTGAAGAACGGATAAAGAAAAGTTACAGAGAAACGCGTGAGCAAAATGGGTGCCTAAAGTTTTTGGTTCCCGATTATTGCTCGCGATTCATGCGCGAAAAAATATTTTACAACAAAATAACCATCATATTTTCTCAATTATAATTGACTGCATTATATACTTGGGCAGCATCCTTCTATCCATTCTCGTTTCCTCCACAGTCGGGACAGAAATTCAAAGCTCTCTTTCCTTGGAAAATATTTTTGCAACCATCCTATTATTTGCCGCACAAAGTAAAAGGGATTTTTCACGCGTTTTACTTTCTTGCGACTAGGCATGCCGTTTTAATTACGCACAGCTCTTGAAAAGCGAAAGTGAAGACACGGGCTGCCTTTGCACGTAAACATAACGAATAAGACCCATGGCGCAAAAAGTTTGCACGGAATTTGATTCTTTGCTTCGTTACGAGACCAAGTTTATCTTGTTGGTACAATGTCGAAGTATTCGCTTTTGGATTATTAGGCTGTATTTTCGCACACTTGCCAAATATCCAATGGTTATCTTATTATGTATGTTAAAATTATTCATAGATATATTTCACACCTCGAGTATAATGTTTAACAAACATCGATTTGGCAGTCCATCTCATTCAAGCGCTTTGATAATGCCAAGCTTTGTTATTGCTGCGTAAATTTCTTTTGTGGTGCTAGTTACAATCATAATAACCTTTACATGTAGCAAGTAGAGGTAGCTTCAGAAGTATTCTAATTATATCAGTACATGCAAATGTACTTAACTTTTTGTAATCCACCCTATGTAATGGTTAACCGCTATCGCAATGATTTTGTGGGATGATTTATGACGTTTTTTTGTTCCGGAGTGCGTGTAGTAACATTCGATTCAATGTGTTTCGGTTGTAGTAATATCAGCATTTAAAAACATTGCTTCCACAAACTCTTACTGTCGTTCAACTGTATCCTTGTACGAAACACAACACAGAAAACCACCGAATACCATCCTCCCAGTCGTATGATAGCACGAACCGTAACACGCTCAGGAAAAACAGGGTATGAATTTTACTTTCTCATTATCGAACAGATGAGTTGGCAAACCTTGAGATGAAACTCTCGTCCAAATTGGAATGCGTTACTCCGAAGCAAAGCGAGTATTGACAGTGAGTTTTTGGTAAAAATTGACACTTGTAACCTTTATTCCTGTATTTTGTTTGTGTCACTGCTGGTAGGCATTTGAATGAATAACACCATTCTCATAAGGGATTACATACGACAAAATGCAGAATATGTTCTTCCGAACATTCCGAATTTCATGGCCTCAATATTAGACCAACATTTTGTCTCTGATAGAAACATATCCTACTGCAGAAGATATCGCAAAACCATCAATGTTGAAATAAAAAAATATATTCTGGTTTCATAGTAACTGCGCCAGCAATAATGATTAAATGTCCATCAATTCCTACCCGTCTATCCCAACGTGATGAATACCCCAGGTCTCTTAAATCGAATCAGCTGCACACAAATTGCACCGGAACTCGTCATTTGGGGATGTGTAAACAGCAAATCTCCATGCTCAGTCCGTGCCAAAACGATAGCACGCTTCCATTGCGGATAGAAAAGTGACCCATGGGGTAAAGCGCTGTCGGTGCAATTTGAAAATTATTTCAATCCAAAGTCAATATGAAACGCTATCAACCCCAAATAGGACACCATTCTGTATCAGCAAATATGGCAGAAAACCATACATTCGCAACCGATTTCCTCTTCCCGAGGTAAAAATGAGGCTTTAAGGAATGCATTAGCGTTTCTAGCCAGGGCTTGAACAGCATAATAACCACTTAGCTTAAAGCAGCATAATAACCACTTAAAGCATTGCAGATCGCTCTAAACAAGTAGCTTGCATTTGTGTTCTTTGCATACAGAATAATGTTTGACAATCTGTTGTTATTGTTGATGAAAACGAATACGGAACGGATAAAACAATTCCCTGCAAAAGTTTCTTGTGAACGGATTCAGAGAGCAAACACATATTTCACACATATTAAAATAATTCGCAACGATTAACACATACAGAAATCATCATTGCTATCGATCTACTTAAGAACAGTGTACTCACATCTCCGTTGAGCATTCCGATTGTCTCTCAAATATCGTGCTTCGAATTTTCAAAACATTCGACGAAATGTTATGTGGACCAACTAATACCATATCTTAGTCAGGCTAGGATGGTGCAAAGGGCAACCTAATTCTATCTAATCTCCTCCAGATATAATAACATTATTTTGAGCAAAGTAAAATAAAAACACCCTTGCCGAAATGAAGGGTAGGCTCGTAATCCCGTGAAGCAGAGCGTCCTTTTTTTCTTCGGTGCCGGTTCAGTTCTGCTGTATTTGCTGGTGCTTTCTTCACTTTTTGCATGGGTAACAATTTCGTGCCAGCGGTGTTTTCCAAAAGGCTACTGTTTTCGTTACGTTCCAACTGAGATTTGAGTCGAAGATTTATGACTAACGATCAAACGACCAAAAATCGTCTTTCTGTTTTTAGTTCACAGCACAAGCCCACAGCCACACACCCGTTACTAATTCTACCTAAGAAAATGCTTAAATCTCGATTAAACATAGCGTGGGATATCTTCCGTACGGACGAAATAGTCATACCGATCTAGACACCAAGGTGCAAAATTGGTGCAAAACACGAACACATCCGCATACAGACAATAAAGCATTCAGTATGAAGGAAATGCAATCGTTATTGTGAAGATCAGGCTACGATCCTATAATCTGCACCAGGATTGAAGGCAAAAGGGCATCTAAGCCATCACAGGCACTGGCACTTTTATGAGCTGAGTCTCAACGTATAAGCCCGTGGAGGATATTCGTACGGTGCCGTATGCTTTGTCGTTACTTTAATTTCCTCCGGTAACATTGCAGCACGTTCGTAAGGTTCAAAAACAAAACAAAAACTAGCCGAAAAGCAGACACAAAAGAAAAGTCGAAAGAGGACCTGAACCTCAAATCGTGTTTCTTCAGTGTTCTCTCGTTCTCGTCATTGGACTGGTGTACCGTTTTAAGAGTAGTGCATGGAGAAAATCACGGACTAGACCAAGAAAATAAAAGCTGTCGAAGGACCAACAGAGTCTAAGGACTAGGAATACCGGGCGAACCTTAGACCGGAGACCAAAGAAAAGTATTCCATTGGCAAAAAGAGAGGATTAGGTGCCATTCCTGGTGTTTTCTTTTTCAGACTGTGGCCATTTATGTCGAATGGATAGCGAGGGACATGACTTTTAGGTGCACCTCGCTATGGCTGAAACATAAAACAGTATGTGTGTCAGTATCTTCAGTGTTTGTTTTTCTGCCATCCTGCAAGCTACGAAAAAGAACCAATTCGAAAAGAAGCGTCGATAACCTCGAAGCTGCGACATTTCTTCTTCAAATGGTTTTACTTGTCTAAATAATGATCAAGAAAAGGCTGATACACGGGTATTGGGAAGAGGGTGATAAAAATCATTTCTTCTCTAAATTGAGCGTAAAATCACTGCAGCAAAACTCGATCCAAATATTTTTCCATTTCTTCGCTCTAATCCTTCGCTCAAGTCACTTCTCTTTCGTTCACAGGATGATGTTTGTTGTTTTCCCTTTACGTTGTTCTTTTTTACCGTCTCCATTAAAGTATCCTATTCATTCTTCACCAGGGCATAATGTTTCATGCATTTGCCTGGTGTGGTTGGTGGTGCAATTTTGGGCGTAGATCGGAAAGTTCTTTGCGCGTTCACCCAATGGCAGATGGGGAAGATAATAATGCAAAACATAAACAAACTCCTGCGAACCAAACAGTCATCTAATCTGTACAAACAAGATTGAAACGTTTTCCGTAGGTCATAAAATTATTCCACGCAAAGCTGTTAATACTTGGTAAAAGCGCGTTAGAAATTCTCCAACAGAAAAAGCGCGAGGAAAGATAATTGAATTTCATTCTACTATGGGTTTTAATATGAACACTCTTTCAACTTGCACGTGATCTGCTACAGTTGAGATATAGTGTGAACAAACTACTGGCGCCCAGCTTTTATTATGCACCAAAAGTAATGGTAAACTTTTTTTAACTTCTGCTACATTATTCTACCTCACTAGTTTTTATATCTTTTTCCATGTAGGTAAATTTCCAGACTTCAGATTTATCTCTACTCCTTTCGTTTTGTTTGAAGAGAATCGCTGAGTGGTTTCGTTTTTACTAGATGAAAGTGTAAGCTCCATTTTTAGAACTCGTTTGCTAAAAAAACTTTAACGAAAAATTTTACACTGACTACATTTATTAAAGTAGCTTTCAGCAATCTGCACACCTTAATTTTCTGCTCAGCATCTCACCTACCAAAAACGCTGGTTATGTATGTGCACCCACCTATTAACTTTGCTACAAGCAGTCGGGATGCTCGTTATCATGCATGCCAAACAAAGTGTTGCCTACATTTGCGTGCGAAATTTAGCTCCTGTCACGAGATTCCTCTAAACGTGGGGATAGAGAGCATTTTTGCAGAGGAGCAGGTGTTAGCAAAACCTCAGACGCAGTGATTGTATGTTGTTTTGAGGTTCGTCGTGTCGTACACATTGTTGGCATACCACTTCGCCAACACGAGTCATACACATATACATGAGCAGAGGCTGGTATGCAGGTGCACGATGGACAAAATGACCTGTCCAGGAGGAGCGTTACCTAAAGGTTTTTTATCAAGCATAAAGTAGTAACCGTAGCAAAATATATGGGAAAAGTTTTCTGATATGAAATTTATGTTGCTTACTTTTCACACTTTCCTCGTCAGACCCCCTCTCTCTTTGTCCTCCTCTATCTCCCGCTCGCTTTCTCTCTCTCTCTCTCTCTCTCTCTCTCTCTCTCTCTCTCTCTCTCTCTCTCTCTCTCTGTGTATCTCTCTCTCTCTCTCTCTCTCTTTCTCTCTCTCAATTTTGCTGGCATTTTCTTTCCTTTTCTCTTTGCATAAGAAAAGTCTTTACTGGAAATGTTTAGTTGTACAACTTACTGTTAGAATGTTTTATCGAATATGATTCTTTATATATTTTGCTATAAGACGCTTTCTAATATACATGACCTTCTGCACAGTATAAAACCACAAAACAAGCAATTTTACCACAAGTGCAATTCGTAGATATTGTTTAATTCCATTTCTTATCGTTTTGTCCGAGCAATCGAACGTGTGAGCTTATTCTCCCCCACATATTGAACGTTCGTAGTTGCTAGTTGAAGCATCCGCTCATGCTCACACGAAAATGTGAATCTTCCATCGCGAAAAGCAAACTATTTAACTCTTTGTTCGTACCATATACTATTTTTGCATGCCTTCTACGATCCGTCCACGAAGTGCATTCCCGAGGAACATTCCAAGAGAGTATAGGGTGGACTTCCTCCCTGTCCCTGGCATGCAAGAAGTTCAAATTAAGTTTGCTCATCGCCATCACTTTTCGCCGGAATGGAGACACTGGGCGAGTAAACACAAGAACGAATTTTCCCGACGAAGGTTTGCTCTTTCGATCTAGCTGTACATGTTCCTGAGACTGTGCCGAAAATGAAGACCCAGTCTCGTCTGCGATGAAGTGAGCGTATGGAATGTGTTCCACTTTCTCCACTAACTAGCAGAAATAGATAGAAAGTGACAGGAAATTCTACCCGATAAGCTTGTTCCGCTAGATGTAACTATACATATCCTTGTCCGTGAACATTTTTTTTCGTAGCCGGCATATCCTAATCAAGACAACTGCCTTGTGATTGTTACATCAGTATTGTATCAGTATGTTAGGTTTTTTTATTACTCCTCACTGATGCGTATTCAATCGATGACCACAGTTAAGCAAAAACAGGGTCTCTAAGACAAATTATTTAAGTTTATTGTTTCATTGATACCTTACTACCATTTTCTCCAGAATCAATAGCTTAATATTCTACATGATTTCATGTTTGTTGAAGCTGGATTAAATCCCTTTCCTCACCGCAGGCGATAAAACGATTTCACGAACAAAGAAGCTATCTACACCGTATCCTTTCCGTAGAATCGCTAATGCTGGCAAGAGAAAGATAGAATAATAGGAAGGAATAGGATAGGAAATAAACAAAAAAATTCTGTAAAGCTGCGAGTTTAGCAGCGAATTAATGATGCGGAAGTCGTAACCGACGTTAGATCGAACGACTTGTTGGAGTTATGATTGATTATTGATCGCATGCATGCGTGCCACGTGTATGAAAGCGATGAATTTCAAGTGCCTTGATATGAGCGTACTAGAAACTAAGGATACGATTGATTGATAACAAATGCGAATTGAGGCTCCGGTAAGAAATTGGCAACAGGATTTTGGTTGTTGTCCGCGCACTCCCAAAAGGAAAATGTTGGTCACGGTCGATTTAGTTGTTCTTGTTCGAGCTTATGTTAACACGTTTCGGTCTGATGCAGTCAACCGTAGAAATCTATGAACTCCACTCGCAATTGCTTTATGAAAATTATATTCTTAGATGCATTGTATCATTTCACGTTAGAGATAGGGTTATGTTGAAAAGCGTGTAAAAATAATTCTTTTTTTATATTTTCTCATTCGCCAAAAAGTGTACTATTCCACTTTAAACTTGAAAAAGTTATAAAAAACAATAATTGCTTCTCACATACTTCTAGGAGTTGCTTTTGATATCATTAAGATATTAGAAAAAAGTTAACTTTTGCAGATCTTTTCCCATATTCCACAAAAGACTTCAAAAATCAAAAGTCCGTTATAAGTTTGTCCATTTAGGTGCACTCTATATTCTGCATGGCGTTATTATATTGTTTTTGTTCGTCTAAGAAGTGCTGTGGAAGGTTAGCACCTGTGGATAAGCGGATGTGGTAGAATGGGTCTAACTGCCCTAGAACTGACCTTCGGTGTTGCTGCCAGCTCCTAAGTAGGATTACTCGTTAGCTTTACAAACTAAAACGCAAAACTATGTCGCGTGTTTCGTTTCGTTCAGTTTTCCCACCCTGTTTGTGGAACATCATAGGGATCTAAGCTACTTGCATGCGAATCTTTCCCGGACCTAGTGCTGCCACGGTCAACCACTCGATAAAAATAGTCATCAAGACAGAAACTAGCCACCCAGTTAGCCCCAAAACGACGCCACTTCACACGTAGAACCCTGCAAGAGTCCTTCAAGATGCCCCGTACTCTGAGAAAGTGCGATCACTGGCAAGTGGCTGCGAATCCCGATCCCAGGAAAGCGAAAATTCGATACCGACCACATCTCTATTCGTGAGCATTAACCCAACACACACACACCATGGTTGCATTTGCCCATTCGCTTCGCCTAGCAAAAAGAGGGTTCCTTAAGAAGAAGCAAATTAAAATAGATTGAAACTTTTGACTTTTACTACCACCTCGTCTCTTTAGCCCTTTCTTAACCCACATTCAAGGTGGCTGACTCTTCTACCATTTCTAGTAGATCAATAATGCTTTTAAACACTTTATACACCACTTACCGATTCGCTTCGTATACCGCCTGTAGGGAAGCCCGTTTTGGTCGGGAAAATGGTTGCTTCATTCGGCATCTTCAACACCTTTCTTTCCTCTCATTCTCTGTTTTCGAGTAGCAATCGAACTAAAGAGCCGAACCTGTAAAGTGCCTCTTGTGCCGGCAGAATAAACTTCCCTATGTGAACGCCGTTCAACATTGTCTGTTTTTCTTCGGCCACTAGAACATCCCGCGACATTCAGCACCTCCTGATATAACCAGTTATGTCTTCCTAGCGTCTGTTGTTTTATCTTTTTAAAATGAATCGATTGTTGTTGCAGCTTTATCATCCTCATCATCCTCGCCGCCCTGCTTGGTAGGGATTCGTGTATCGTCTAGCAATTTAAATGGATCGATTTGGGGTGCAGGTGTTTAGCTAAAGGACTCGTCGAAAAAAGGACGTATTTTTATTATTATATTTTGTCCCTAGCTTTCCTAGCTTTTTTGTTAACAAAGTCGTGCTTGCCACATTTTCTGAAATGTGGCCCAAAATTAAACACCAGCAAAATGCTCGTAGTGAGTAGAAAAATTAATACAAGATAAATAAAAGAGGTTGAACACACAGAACTAAAAAAGCAAAACCTCTCTGCACCTGAGCCATGCATTTTCCCTTTCAATTTCAAAGTTTTTCGTGCATTTCCCTTTTCTTCTCGATAAAGACGACGGTGTTTCGTTTTTCGTTTGCCAAAAGGATTTTAAATGAACCCGTTGTTGCCGTTTAGGACGCTAAATTTGCCTTTCTGATAAAGAATAATTTAAATTGCAAAAAATGTATCGTCAGCTGCGTTCAAAAAGTGACATTTTCTTACGAGTTTGTTTCGAGCCGTTTTAGGGTGACTTTTCCTTACCCGGTTTATGAAACGAAGCACAAATTGGATCGCTGCGGAGGAAATATTATACTTTAACCCATTTTGGCAGTTGTCATTCGATTTGAAGGTAGTTATGAGATCTATCCAACACAACGGTTTAAATATTACTCTCTGTTAAAGTATGCCAAAAACATACTTAACAACGTATCGGGATACATCATACACGGCGGGAAAGAGCGAACATTCTATAAAAACCTTTCTCCCTATACATCTTTACCCACATTCACTCTGCGTTAAACCCACTCGTAGCGCACCTTCACATACCAGTTTTACCACTTGTTTCAAAGCTTGTTTTCTGTGAGATAAACAAACATCTTTACTAGCCATACTAGTAGGTGCGGAGTGGAGTAATGGTACCGAGTAGCAATTCGTTTATTTGAGGCAGTTCCTCCTCTTGAGCACCATAGGAAATGGTGATTTTGAAAAAAAAACGGGTGGTCCTTAGCTAAGTCAACAATTTGACACTTTACACGGGTACTCACGCTTGCTATTGTTCATCACTTTGCTACCGGAACCGGATGGATCAAGACACCCACTCACACCCGTATGACGGCACACGCATGAACAAGATCGGCACGCGTGCCAACACACTCGAGCCGGGTAGATGGTGCAGACAAACTTAATCCAACCCTCCCCTGCACTAAACTGGAATGTGACCAACGAAATCCTTCGAAGAAAAGTCGAGCAAAAAGCCCTAAAATAATCACTCGTCCATCTGCGTTACCCTATCCCAACGGTCTACCGTGCTCGGTCGTACGTAAACAAAGTCGCCTAGCTTCTCCCATCATTATGGCTCAAACTTCTCTTGCTCCAGCACACTTTTGCCACCGGTAGTTTTTTTCCATGTACATCCCTGTGACTACAAGCAATGATGCATGTGGAGACTCGACAGGTATAAGAGATAATGTAGCTCCTCCGGAAAACTTGCTCAATCCGCCACCCTACGTTACCTTTGTACGGGTTTGAC
This sequence comes from Anopheles rivulorum, assembly GCA_018908115.1. Classification (NCBI taxonomy): domain Eukaryota; kingdom Metazoa; phylum Arthropoda; class Insecta; order Diptera; family Culicidae; genus Anopheles; species Anopheles rivulorum. The sequence continues at coordinate 20,932 of CM032179.1, forward strand.
CATTTTGATCATTTTACGTTTCATCGACTTTCATCGTCTGCCTTTTTGATATGGTTTGAGGCGTTATTTCGCTATCTCAGATGCCTCGTACTCTCTCGCAAAGCACTTTGCATATAAACACTTGAAATTTTTAAAACAAGGAATTATACTTCATAAATTTGTCTCTCTCTCTTAACGTATCATTAAACTGTCCAGTAACACGAAACGATTGGTCCTTGATGCTGTAGCTGTCGCGGGAATTACGAATAATATCTAAAGGTCAAAATGAAAATGTCCCACATTTGACGAGTCCCGGAAAGCTATCCATTCAACAATTGTCACACATGTTATTAAAGCAAATGATGTGGTTTTTTACCATCCGTACTATATGCCTTGCGCCGTAAATGGGATTGCTAGCATGTCAAATTCGTTCCTTAAATTGTTGCCACTACGCCAATAGTGCTATTTATTTATAGTACATTTCGAAAAGAAGATAAACAGAACATTGGTTTGGGGCGGCCCGGTGGTATATTTGGCAATGGCGCTATTCCCAACACGACCGGACCGGTTCAAATCCCATACGGACCACCCCCCAGTAGCACGGTCTGACTAGCTTGCTGCGTGGTAAAATTAGTCTAATAAGACCTGGTCCGTTCCAACATAAATAAAAAAAAGAACATTGGTTCACCTTTAGATCCAACTTCAATGCAAACTGTGTTTCGTTTAAAGATGCGAGTTACAAAGCCGCGGTATAATTTGTTAAGTATTTTTTACCAAAATTGCATAATATTGCATTCGAATACACCGGCAACACAGATATCAACGAGTTTAATGATAAACATGTCAATCGAGAGTACTAAAAAAACTACCTGCCAACTTTGAAACCATATTCGTGAAATATAGAACAGAAGCTGGTTTTCAAACTTTCCCCAAGACAGAAATCCTGACGCGAATTTGCTGCACGATACCACCAAGTTTACTTTTTTTGATTTCCGTGTCCTGTTAGTCTTTTTTTGCTTTTTCCAATCGCTCGATCCTTTTTGTAAAGACCTATCAACTATATCTCCTTTCCGTTCACCCATTACGATCCTCTATCCATCCGGGTAATCGTTAAGAAATACGAACGATTGAGGTACGGTAGCATACAGATAGAAATGAATTTTTATAAATCACTTCTCTGGTTGGGTCTTTCTTTCACTTCAGTTGTTCCAATACCTGTGAGGTTTCGCAGATTGATGGATTTTTCCGGGCCGAGCCTGTAGCAACACGTAGCAGATCCTTCGTCTCTTACCCTGTTGCTACACCACTCTATGCCTTAAAATCGTTTCAGCGAGCAAAACTCTCCGACCGGTATTTGGATACATTCGAACGAAGTTAAAGATTTACGCTTTCCAGCTGGATCAGGTGTGGTGCTTTTGCATACTTTTGTAACATGTCAGCTCCTTTACATTTGATTCCGTACGCTTGTGAGTGGTTTGACTCGTAAACTTACCGCTGTCTCAATTTTTCTCTCTTTGCTTTTCTCTCTCTCTCTCTCTCTCTTTCTCTTTCTCTTTCTCTTTCTTGCTTATCCTGCTCCGGGCAACGACAAACTCCAGTACAGGCAATTCACCGAAATGTACCGAGAAGCACGTTTCTTATAAAAAAAACCATTCCATCGCTTTCAGTTTTTTTTCAATTCAACGATGAAGTCGCCGTAGATATCGAGAATGGCTTCATCGGATCTTTGGATAACGTTTATTTTTATTGCTCGTTCTACTTTTGCATGGTTTCCACCAAATCGTTTACGACTTTTGTGACCTTATTATGTACTTTTTACATTTTGCTGGACATAAAATTGCAGAAAAATTAATACTTCACATTTCCAACAGCACTAGCTATTTGCTTAATTTAATATTGCAAGAAAATATCAACAATTGAATCAATTTAATCAGTACAAGTATACATAACGTTGCGGCAACTTGCTACATAATATTAAGCTAAACTATTTCAACTTAAGAATGAAAATATGTAGCAAGACTATTGACACATTACAAATCAACGAAGAAATTTGTAAAACATGTTGTACAGAACTTTGCACCTAACAGAAAATCAGTCAACCAGAAATTGAAAATTTCCAGTTATCAGATTAGTTTACAAGCCGAAGTATGGGCCTGGTGTTCTACCTTACACCACAAAGTGTCGGAAAGCTGAGAAAACTAATTAATGCCTAATCCAGAAATATTTGGGTAATTTATCTCCCAGTTACGGTCCTCTTCACTTGACCCGTATTTTGTAAATGGCAACGATATTGTGAGACGTTCTTCAAATTATCTCACCGCACCGTTTCACCATCACTTTCGGTTAGATTGATGTTGGGAATGAATGGAGAGGAAGTCGGCGGTTTGCTGAAGCCGGTGGATGGAGGTCTCTGTAAAATCATGCACAACAACAGACAGTGAGAAATCGAAAGCTTTCAACCACAAACCATCGTCAGTAAGCGATCAGGTTGTCAAGATAATGGGTTCATTGCGTCTAAATTCCGGAACCGGTACTGTTTATGATTGATATTTATCTCAAAAACAATTCAACGCAGTAAGCGTGAAGTACTGCTATTTATGCTTTGAAGAGCTGATGCCAATCATCTCACAATGACAACTGGAACGGTATCTTTTGATATATCTAATAAGCATATACCTTAGCACTGGTTTACCCTTTACATTGGAGCTGCTACATTTGGATTAAACACATAAGATAAAAATAAATTTTGTTTTTTAACAAATTCAAAAATAACTCGCGAGTGACAAACATTTAGTGACTTTATGAGTTGTTCAAAATCCTTAAAATAGTCGAATTCATGGCGTTACATATGATCGACATGCTTCCACCAGTCACTCATCAATTAACATAAAACAGGGAGACTCCACCCCAGGTTCTCAGATCCTAATTATAAGTTTGATTGATTAGCCTGTCCAGAGACTACGTGACTACTACCGCTCACATACCTCGCTGACTTCGTGAAAACGGGATACGAAGAAGGATTGACCCCACGTGACAAGCCAATTAACAATGACAGCCCAGAATCGACCGCGAGCGCTATGATGCAACTTTAAAAGTATTCGAGAATCCCTACGCGGCTCCTTGCGTCATGTACCGACTGCCTTAGTGCAGAGAGGCGTAGTGCGAACGAGTGCTTAATCTTTGGATAAATTAGTTGAACGATTCACAACGTTTGGCATCGCATTCATGTGCATCCTAACGTACGGCAAAGTTTACCAACTACTGCCTGGCTGACTTTGCGCGGTGTGTGGAAAAAAACTGAAGGAACAGACAAAAGGTTTACGTTAGACAAAGGTTAAATACAGCCTTCCAAGGATTCATCCATCGTACTGAATTCAAGGCATTTTCGAACGCAATGTATCTACTCGTCAGCACTGTAATCGAGTGCGGTGACTAGGTTTGAGGTTCCCAAAGGACATTCGCCTTGCATGTCGCGCTCGGAAGATATCGGAGAGTCAATTACCACCATCAAGGTGCCTGAACATTTGGTTAGTAGTAGTAAAGTGGCCCTACCCACATCCAATTAACTGGTTTACTCTCATGCCCGTTAAGCGAACGGGTAACATCCTGATTCTTGGTGAGTTGATTTGTTTCGTGTTTTGAGATACTCAAACAAAACACCAACTACGATGCACACAATTACGTTTAAATTTGAGCCATGCGAAATCTAAATCCGGCTGTTTGAGTGCGGCCAAACATTTTTATCATCTGAAGAAATTCTTACTGAAGCATCATTGATATAATCATTGAATATTTAAATATTAGGATTTAAGAATTGATTGATTGAAAATTTTGAACGTCGTCAACGACAAATTATGTTGCTACATTGCAGAACACGCCTAGGTTTTTATCTTAAACCCAAAACTGCCTTAAACTGAAAAATAGCTATAATAATTCCTAGTCATACAATTTAGATTTTATTAATTTTTCCATAACCTATAGGTTCTTTCGGCCATTTGAGGTTCGTGTCAACTTTCTTTGCTAATTTGCTGGGTATGTTGTGCTGTACGGGAAACACGATAAATAATATAAACAGAACCTACAAAGGCGGATTTTATGTTTCACGTAATTTAATATCAGGATTACCTATCTCCCATAGTGTATACGCAACTTTCTAAATCCAACCGTTTGTAGCGACACGTACCCGCGAAGATTAGGGAGACACACATATTTTACTCCTTATTTACGGATTATCTTTTCATATCTCAATATCGGTCTCTCTCCTCAGCCACTCCAGAGTGTATTTTGTACGTGTTTGGGTACATTTTTTCTTTCTTTCAGAACAACTTTCTCATCACCTCGAACCGCAAACCTTGGGGTTCTATATTCGGCTCCGTTAAATGAATGCGCCGCAGTTTGATGTGATGCAAAGTTTGATCGTTTAGCGAAGGACAAACGGTTATTAATGTAGGTTATTAAATAAAAAAAATAAGACAAAACTCAACAACGAACGCTAAGGGCTATTAGGGGAGCAATTATTCTTAATATCATTTATGTCCGGAATTTGTACGCCTGTGCCGTCCTCAACGCCACCTAGCGCCTTTCGCTGACGAGAAGCGCTGCTGTCTGGGGAATGTGAACATCTAAATCTTAAGAGAGAAAAAAAGTCATGCCGATGCTTCGCCGACTCAAAATGATGCCTGCTTTTGGAACAATAAGAACTTTAAAATAAAAACTTCAACCTTTCTCATGATGAATCACATCGAAGACAGGAGAAATCACGGTGTTTCACATTGAGTTAGGCTCATGCACGGATAATTCGCATGATACCTCGCAAACATCATCTTTTCCTTGTGCTTCTGTGAATGTTTTCCACATTTCCATTGTCACTGCATGTTAACGAATTTCCACCGTTTAGCAGCACGTTTTCAATGCCGGAATTCGAACCGTCATGTGAACGTGTCAGGGAAAGAAATCCTACCATAAGGGGTACACAGTATGTTATACATATGCAGTGCAGACACATTCAGAGAGCAAACGTGTTTCCATAACCTCAATTTCCGTTTTCTTTTTCCGAGCTCTATCTTCGTTTCCATTCACAATTGTTTGCGCTAGTACCCCATATAAAATAGCTATGGCTGTAGAATGAAAGGTATACAGTTGCTTGGTGAAGACTACAGTTGGAGGGACAGAGCTAAGCCGCGGGCGTTGGTACGCAGCAAGTTGCTCGAAATGGAAGAAAAACAAATCATAATTAGGTTCGACGCTTGGTAAACGGGTGTGTGGTGGGCAATTTCCGGGTTCGTGTCGTAGGGAAGGTACACCGAATACTGCAAACATTCAAGCTACACTGTTACCCTTTGCTCTCACTTTCCGTGTTAAAACGAGTACCCTTTGATAAACATGTCGTTTTACTGCTATTTTTCCAAACAGGTATGTCCATACAAACGGTCTTATTGTGTGTATGTTTGAATGCATTTTTAGTTCTGGTTGTGGCTATTTATTTCCTACCAGCAATTTTTCACAGGGGTGTAGAGTGGTAACTGTTATAATCATAAAATTTAAACAAGCGAATCAAATAACCATATCTGTCAGCTTGTAATAACGTTATTGATGTTGTGAGCATTATATGGACGTAGAGTGTGAGTTGATATAATATGCAACAGACACCGTGATGTAAATCAGTACACTAAGTATGCTTATTCATAATGTTTAAGTGTATATTGGAATCAGGAACACAAAAAATATAGCAGTGAAATATCCTACAAACAGTAGCATCCTCATGAAGAACGATTGATAAATCTTACCTCTTGCGCTGATAACAAATTTATCGTAATAATACAATTTAATGATATCTATCATTTGACAAATTAAATTAAATTAATAATAAACAATTGATGAAAGCAAACATCACCGTAAAGTATATGTATATGTGGCGCTGAAAAATATTACGATGGAAAGCAGTTTTCATTGTTTAATTTCTGCATCATGAATGCATTTTGAGTACAGATGGTAGATGGTGCGCCTCTTTGCGCCACGTTGCGTTTTCCAGGTGCTCTATGTCACCAGAGCGATTTAAAGGATTATGAGGATGAAAATACACATTAATATTTTTTATTACTATAATTGCACCCCAAAGAATTCAAACCCGTCACAGTGGGACGGCTTTGTTATATTTCTCCCGTTCGTTTTACTTTCCCTGGTGAGTCACGATAATTTTGCCAATGGCTATGTACGACTAGCGGTACTGATGGGGACCTGGTTACCATCAATTCATCTCGACTTCCTGTTCCTGTTTTACTGCCTATCGTAAAACAAATATAAAAGTAAACACGGAGAACGAGCGGATTTGCGACAAGTGGAGGATCAAGAGGACAACAGCAAAAGCGAATATTGCGATAATGTGTGAGATGCCCGTTCCATCGCACTGCCCCTTTTTCCTTTTCAATGTTTGATTTTCAGCATCACCATCGCCATCATGATTGCCCACGTGTCGTGCTGGCTGAGCAGCTGCTTCTCGAAAAGGGACATCATTTTTTCTGTTATTATTTCCTCTTTTTACCTTCACTTGTTTTACAGTTCAACTGAATGGTTGACGGTACTTTTATCTACATCCTGTGAAGCCCACACGGTCGCCATCAATAGCTGAACTTTTCATGTAGTTTTGCCTACCGGCTGCCATTTTTTTTATGCCGGTTTAATTTCAAAAGAAACGCTACCACATGTACACACTAAAGAAAGGCGATCCGATACGCTCATAATAATGATTGCATGCCCTGAATGCGATCAACCATAACACGAAGCGTATTAGGCTGGCCGGAGTCAATCCGGTACCGGTGTTTAGCTATGGAGTGTATAGTGTGATGCTACAGCAAGAAAAAATCTTCCACGCATATGCATACACATCGATCGATGCAAAGAAGAACATTAAAGAATAGGCATTGGGAAGCAATATACCAGGTAGTAAATGCTGCAAATAGTGATTAAAGACACAAACAGTGAAAACATTGATATCGGAAGTGTTTTTTTCGATACACTCTATCACTTGATGTGGAAAAACAAATGCTTTTTTTGCCGTTTAGAGGCGTTAAAAATGGTTGTTTTTGAAATCAACTGCATAAATATAAAGGCCTTCCTTAGTTGTCATATAGTAGAATTTTTTGAACATATTACTAAAATTTTACATTTACTATATCGAGTTTTCCATAAATAATTGTTACTCTGACAAATGCGAGAGCGTCATAACGTTAGGTACCATGTAAGACAGGTACCAATGTAAGACATATAATTCAAAGCAAACTATATTACTAACATAATTTGAGCGTATATAGTGGATACGCTTAACCAGGTGCTGGGAATGAATGAATGAAGTTCGTTTTTGTTATGATATGAAACAGATAAATGGTACTTTTAAATTTCCTTTCTACCGTTCGATTTTTTCTGCGAGAATGCATTTTACAGCAACTGCAAAATGGCTAAATGGTGGTACTTGGCAATGGCCAAACTGTTAGTGATTCTAGTGATTATTCCCTACAAATTGTATGATAAGTTTGCTGCAGTGATGGCTTTTTGTTTGTGATTCATTGCATTTCCTTGGTCCCATCTCACATATCCCTCTCCTTCCAATTCCATTCAATCGCCTGCTCAGAAAATGTTGATTTCACAGGCGGACATTTTGATTCGTTGTGCAAATGTTTAACTTTCATTTAGTAGCCGCCTCTACGCCTCGCTCCAGATTGTCCCTTTGCCTCTTACCATCAAAACCTTTCAAACGTGCAAGTCCGATCGATGTGCATCGAAAATCCGTTGGCATAACCGGTGGTCCTAACATTACCCGAAATTCTACCTCTATTTACAGAATGGCACCGGACGTTAGCGCTGCGATTGACAAACATGAACGTCCCTGAGGTGGTCGACTACCGTGATACGATAACGCTATCCTGCAGCTACGATCTGGGCGTCCACCAATTAAACTCTGTCAAATGGTACAAGGGCAATAAGGAGTTTTACAGGTACGTTATCATGACTCGAGACTAATCCAACCTGACGACAAAAACCCTGTTGTGGACTTTTTGGTGCATATGTAGTTTTTCACATTACTTTTAAACGCTAAATGTTAAAAATAGAGCAAGTACAACGTGTTTATTCACAACCACTATTAAGCTACAACTCGAAAACGAACGGTATAGTAAAATATAATTAATTGGTCTCGGGTGAAGCATACCGGGCGCTGCATCAATCGGAGATTGTTGAATGTATCTCGACGCTGACGGTTCAATTTGTTGCAGCTACACTGGTGTGCCATCTAGTAAAACCTCCATATCTGCGGAAGAAACAAATAAAGGAAACGGGACGGATCATCACAATAAGTTCGTTTCACGAAGCGTGCTAGATTGGAGCTGGAGATTTGCTTGGTTTTCTAAGTCTGTGTTTGTTTATGCTTTCCCAGCCCCCTTGCGCTTCTCGAAATGTGTGGTAGGCTTGGGTTAGCATACTGTTGCCCTTACCGTCAATACTTCTACAACCTCAACTAGTTAAAAAAAAAATGATCAGAGACGACAGCGTTTTTTGCACCTGCAATTGGATCCGTCCTGCATAGCTGGTCTTTTTGCCCGATGAGCCGATTGAGTTTACTCATAGACCGTGCAAGCCTTCCATTTCTTTACGCACCGGTGCTTGGTGGTGATCCGCCTAGTGTATCCATTACATTTATTGACATCGCTGGTCAACGTCAGATGGCAAACAAGCGAGAAGTATGCTCGGAACGATAATGAACGCGATATCGGAGATTTGATTGAATCATTTACTCATCCACCCTGCCAGGACGAACAACTTCATATTGATAACATCGTTTTAGACTATATACATATATATAGTTCGTATACCTCGAACTCTAATCTTAGTTCATTCAATGTGATCCTATTGAACCTATTGCCTACGTCATGAAACGAATGACATAGTTGGTTAAGATGATAATCATTTGCTTGTTTAGTAGATGTCTGCTGGCACTAGTAAAATACATTTATTATTGAATATTACCAAGCATATTGCAATTTATCTATTTTTAGTTCAAATTAATGCACAACTACAAACATACTATCCCGATATCAAAAATTTGTTGATTTTAATGTATGCGTTAGGTGCTCTATCACTGTACAGACCCAGCGATTATAAATGTGTACACTTAATAACCTCTTCTTTGTCAGGTACGCTCCAATGTTGTTTCCAAAGGTAACGACATATCCGGTAGATGGCATCGTCATCGCGACTGACCGACCAACAATCTGCAACCAATATCTTTGCTCGATCCGGTTAACCGAATTGCAGCGTTCCTCTAGTGGTGAATTTCGTTGCGAAATATCAGGTGATGCACCCGAGTTCAAATTGGCCAATGGAACGCGGAATATGACGGTTGAGGTGTTACCTCAGGACGATCCCACCATCAGCGGACTTAGTGCCAGCTATTTACCAAGCGAGCTCATCGTCGCCAACTGTACTTCCGATCGGTCCAGCCTTGCTACTCGGCTCCTGTGGTTCATCAACGGCCGCACAGTAAGTCCCATTACAATATGATCAAAGGTTCGAATAAAGCTGACAGTTAAAATCACGCAACCTTGTGAGGATTCTATGGGGTAGTATGGAATACATAGTTATTTATATGTATGTGGGTGGGTTAACTCTTCTGGTGTGAAAACCGATCCCTCAATCAGTGGATCGGTGAAGAACGTATCGGTTCATTTTTAATGGCGAGTGTAATCGTAACGTCCGTTTCTAGACACCATTCCACATGGATGTCAAAGTCACAACCGCCTCCGAAAGTAATGCGGCAGCGCAGTGTGACATGTTGTTCTTGTTTAAATTCTATTTTTGTGCACCTACCCTTTAATCCCTTTTGCTACTTTTCTGACCATGGAGAGTAGTAATGAAACGTGCTTGAAAACGAAACAGATTATCTCCGTATGTTCGTTTGGTCATGTTCCCATGTGAATTTCTCTCGTATTATTTATACCCGTGTTTGAATTACATTTTTATTTTCTGCCTTTTGAAAGTTTGCACATTTGTCATGGCCTGACCAGCCTGACATGGGTACACCAGATTATAAGATGAAAAGTACACATACATGCGCTCGGATGGGGGACCATTTGAACCAGTGTCATTGTTTTTAAATACCAGAAATGTGCATAATTTTGCCTTTAATTATGCACATTTTCTTTTATAACGGACGCTATTGGCCCCGCAACATAGTTTCCATTCTATATTATGAAATAATATCACTAAATTCACCCAAAACAGTTGCGTGTGTATTTTTCCCGGCTTGTTTGCGGATAAATTGTAATGACAACATATCACGCATAGCAGTAATGCGAGTTACCGGTCATTGGAAACGGGCACTTCTTTCGGGACCGCACGGGACTTTAAACCGCAAAGCCATAGCCATGTTCCAGTTCGGTTTGCTCAACAATGTATTGCGGTTGGTACAGAGTCGAGAGGTATTGATTTCATCCGACTTCCGATCAGCACCAAACCGCAAGCCATCCGTACCGCAGTGTAGTGGCAGAATAATTAGTACGCTCCTAAAGACTCCTTTTCCTGACAAGAATGACTGCTGTTGAGGGGGTTGTTTTTTTATCTTATTTCCAAACAATGACGCTTTCATTTACAGGTTCCGATGGAGTACTTGCAACAGCAGCAGGAGACAACGCTCGAAAGCGATGGCTTTTACCTGCGCTACCGCACGCTAGAAATGCGTGTTCCAGTAGATAAGCTCGTGCAGCGCGAATTAGACAACGTAATCCATATCAAGTGCATGGCTTCGGTGGACGCAATACCGTCGGTTGGACGGGAAGCAAAGGCGGTAGTGGCGCTTCGCAGCCATCGTTCGTCGTTGTTTGGGTTCGGTAGCCATAGCCGGGCTGCCGGCAGGAGCAACATCGTGCCGAGGTTTACTCTTAGTTCCAGTCTAAATGACGGTAAGTTATATTAATTGCTTATGCAACTTAAGTGTTAGAGTTAAGGTTAAGTGAACCGTGCACATGTTTTGGTAGAAATCGTTATAATTTCTTCTACAAATTTAAAAAGCAATGCCCCCAAAACTTCTTCTATGCGTATCGCTTGTACTTGGTCTTGTGCGAATAATTTCAGGCTAACAAGACTTATTTTTTACAACGTAGCCCGATAGTCTGCCCATGAGGAGCAGCTCGGATGGATTTTTTTACCGTTGCATTTGTGCGCAAAACTTGTACCATCCTCAAAAGTCATAATGGTTAAATATAATTTTACAATTTCAGCTCTTCGGTTTCTATTCAAATTAGTATTTTAAATCGAATATAAACCTAAAAAGGGGCGGCCCGGTGGTGTATTTGACAACGGCGCTAGGTTCCTAACACGACCGGACCGGGTTCAGATCCCATCCGGACCGTCTCCCCGTAGCACGGTCTGACTAGCCTGCTACGTGGTAAAATTAGTCCAATACGGCCACAGGCCGTTCTAACAAAAAAAAAAAAAAAAAAAAAAACCTAAAAACGAATTTTTGCTTTTAAAAACAAAGAAAAAAAACGAAAACCAGTACCTTTACGTAGCAAGGATGCCATATCAAACATAACTCGAATAACTTGAATGGTTATGAGTTTGTTGCATAACTCGTTTGCTCACTTTTCAAAAACACAAAACGTGTCACAACCATACTACGTCTTCACCGTTGTCCAGAATTACATGCTAACCTATCATATCTTTTCTTGGTGTAGGAATACAAACCTACTAAAGCCTCTTTAGTGATTGCTCTAACAGTTTTTGTATGTTATATATAAAAAAAAACTACAGCATAGCATGCTGTGAAAGTTCACCGAATGATTTCACTTCCAACCGACAAATGGTTGGTTTCACTTTGTGGTCTTTTTGATTTCCTTCCTTAAGTTAATCTATGTATACAACACAGCACTCTTAAGCCTAGATATGTCTTGTACAATTCACATGCGAGCATGTGCGTTTGTTTGGCTTGATTGGGGGGAAGCATTTTTTTCTTTTGTTCATCTCCGCCATCCATTCACCCTTTCCGTCGTCGAACCATTGTTTATTAAAATTGTTCGAATGCTCGAATTACGGTCAGTAGCAATCGACCGAATATTGGCCAAATTTCTTTTATAAAATCCCACTACCACTTTACTTGTAGCTGGTGCGTTACAGTTTCAAAGCAGATCCTGGTCTAGTCGAGCACATTCCATTATCTTACACTTGCACGCTGAATCAGCAAAACTTCGAACGCACTACAAGCACTACACTTATTACCGAGAGCATCCCATCCACAGTCATCTGGCGAGGTGATCCTTGATTGGAGTCTGTGTGGGTACAGTCAAGTATTATTGAAGAGTGGTCTGAATCTATAGATTAACTTACCAACTACATGTACCCGTTGCATTCTGCACATGATGGTGAGCAAAGGCTTCGTGTTTCGAAGCATCTGAAAGCGTATAATCTCTACAAGTGGAGCATAAGTTCCGTTGCAACTCGGTTCACAGATTCAAGATAAAGGTTGCTCTAGATTGGAGTTCATTATTTTTATTTCCTACATTCTGCGAAATGTAAACCCGTCCAAAACCGGTGCCTTTTCTGAAACTGGAATAGTAGCATACTGGTCCAGATGTAACAGATCCCTTATTTGTGATCAAAAACAATGGAACTAGGAACAGGCTATTTGCAGTCATCAACATCCAAGATAGAAGAAACCAGGAAAGAAGGAATACTCAAGAAGAACTTAATGACAACAAAAATAGAAACAATACCCACGGCAACTTCAATTTCCCGGTTCCTTCTCTAGCTGCAACTGCATTGATAAGGAATCAACGAGCTTTAAACGGTAAATGCATTTGATTTACAAGCTTCCTTTACCTTTACCTTTCATTGCATCCCATTACATTACTCTTAGGTTGACTTCATTATGTTTTGAAATTGAGCAGACTTAAATTGTTAGTTTGCTCTAGTTTCAGCCACCAACAATCAATAATTGTGTTTCCCTTCGTAGTGTACCTAAACGCTGAAGCCTGTGTGCAAATGATATTTTGCGTAGTAAAATATCCAAAACACAAGTCAAAAAGACCATTACGTTCAAAACTTGCTCCGGTGGTTCCAATCTCTTTATGTGATAGGACCTCTTGCAAAAACTGAATAGTTCAAACCGCTTTTACGCAAAGGGCAAAGTTGACGCACATAAACACTCGTATTGGTTGTAGATGTGAAGAAATTGATTTTGATATGGTCGGGAAGGAAAGCATTGATTTCAGGGCATGAAACAGTGCACACCCTCCTTCCGTTACGTAATAAATTGCTCAGCCAATACTGTGTTTCATATTTTCGTTTCGGGCGAAACAATATTCGCTTTAAGCGGATGGTAGCGGTGATCAATCACGTGTTAACTTTTATATTAAAATTTACGATACTACATCATCTATTCGCCACTCTTCGCCTGAAAGCTTGTATGAAAACGATTACAGGAAATGGCTTTCATGTTCTGGACCGGACCGGTCTAGCAGCAGTTTGTGTTCTAGCTTGAGTAGAAATTTAAAAAAAATTATTGGCAGTTTCACGCTATGTTAAACATTACAATATAGTTAGGTTAGGAGATTCATCTATTCTGTTGGGGAAAAATATGAAGTTGGGTAAATTATATAACAATAAAGCAATCATATTTGCTAGTAACGGGTTTTGTTACAACAAAAGTATAAACCTTCACACCGACGTTGCAAGTTGGAACAATATTCACAGCTAAATTCAACGACCACACTAGATACTGCAGTAGTCGTAAAACAAGACCAAGTAATAGCCAAAATAGAGCAAAAGGGAATAAGTTGTCGTAAGTCCTCGTAGTACAAATGCACGTTAACGATAAAACTTATCAGTCATTATAGTTCATATAACTATAAAGCGAATATTGAAAAATACACAATCTGTTGTAGAAACCCGACTCTGATGGTAGGTTTAGCGACGATAACTGTTTTATTTCAACAATGTTTTTTTTATTTTTTAACAATGTTTTGATCAATCCAGGGTATCGTTGTGCATATCAACGATTCATATAAATAGCTTGTCTAGCATTAAAGTAAAAATAATCTAAAAACAAACAATAATCTGTTAAGTAGGCAACTTAAAATATAATTTTCTACTCGCATTATCCCCCTTACGCTCGCTGAGCGTAAATCTCCTTTAGAAGAACAGGCCACAGAGAACCCCGTATGTTTTATAAGTCAGAAATAAAATTAAGTCACTCCTGTTAAATTTTTTTATCGAGCGTTGGAAAATTTTGATCTAAAGATCCTAAAGAATCTTTCCCAAATTCTTTTCTACTCTTTCATTTGCACATAGCAAAGCTTGTGCATCTGAAGAATTGCAACATTATTCTTATTTTACTACCACGCTCCGTTCTTCCCCTCCCATTAACGATAAGGGTTGGGAGATTCCGTGATGAAATTGATTCTTATGAAATCGAGTGACATAAATTTGCTACAAAAAGTACGAAACGACAGAGCATGAATACGGTAGACTGAGACCAAATGCCATCAATTTAAAGCATCATAAGCACGGTCTTAGTCCGTATCCCGATATTTTGTTTCCGAGAGACAGTTTAGGGTATTTGAATGGTTTTTATTTGCTCAGCTGTGTTATTTGTGCCTTGAGATGAAAATATCTTTGTCTTTCTAAACTTCATAAAAAAGGCTGATAAACAAAAGAGCAAACCTAACGAAAAGTAGAAGAAGTAAAAAAATACATGTCCTTTCTCACTTAACATATTTCCAGAAATAAGCAAATAAAACGTTCAATGAGCATGTCCTTTCTCACTTAACATATTTCCAGAAATAAGCAAATAAAACGTTCAATGAGCAGATAAGAAACAAGATGGCACGTTGAACAACCGCCGAGATTTGGCTAACGGACAAAGGTTATGACACAATGGAGTTGAAATGGACAACAGAAGAGTGGAAAGTCGTGACAATTTTCAGGCCCCATTCTTGCCACGATATTTGCTCCGTATTCAGCAACGAAGTGGGCAATTTTGTATACCTCAATCGATGACGTCACAAAATTATCATTGCTCTATATGTGGTATGGTTTGGAACATTGCTATGAGTGTAGGGTGGTAGCTATTGGCAAAAATCTTTTTTTTTCTGCCAAACATAATCTTCGTTAACATTGGCTTAGGTATTACGATCTTCAAAGGACAGATGCGATGTAAAACCAAAGATCTGTTCAAAACAATGTTCAAAACACAAAAAACACAAAAAAACCCAAATTGTTTTTTGGGTGAATATCATTTTATGCAGATACAACGGTACGAATGATGAATCAATTCGTGAATTCTATGATGAGATCTTTTGATCAACATTAAAAGTTTTACCGAAACACACATCAATGTACCAGAATCTAATTTTTCACCTTACATTGAGGGTAAGTTTGATAATATTAATAGTTATCATAAAGTTTGCACATTATGGACACATTTCAATACAATGTTTACATTTTAACTACCAGAACAGATTTTCAAACAAAAAAAATTAAAGAGCGGAAGAAGCGATTTTGTTTTAGGTTGAACCAGTCAACATGTGTGGTTTTTTATATCCCTTTTACTTACTATAGCCATCTTCACCTGACCGGCAAAAAATACTCGTGAAAAATATTCAGACTAAAGCCATTAAACCCAACCCAGCCAGTAAACCAAGCAGAGACTCATAAAAGCAGATAACAAAACCGAATCCCTACTAAAGCGGTCGCGGATTAGATGACGTCGTGTATTGCTAGTTTGTCGATGATTTCAGCTACCCGTAGGGTACCCAGCTGCAAAAACAATATTGTACCACAAACGATTCCTCGGTACCCAGCACACTCAGTGCTGAGGGAAATGGCAAGTTGAAAAGGTATTTTACGACATCATCCGAGTATTTGATCGAAACGGTTTTTCTTCACAGCGTTTTTGTGCACCTTGTAGCCGATGGGAAATGTATTGTTCATAATTCGTTGGTCTGTTTCGCAAAACAAAACAAACAAATCATAAAAAATAATAATTTTATTTTACTGTATTTTCTTAATATCGTAAAAGGACAGAGTAGTGGGACTTTTACGCAAATATACGAACATGCAAAAGTAACTTTTGTTCTTTTTTAGTGACAAACAGGAAGGTAAGTTGTTTTGCCCAACTCTTGGAGCATAGGTCACTGATCACATAAGGTTTCATTCATTTTCCTACGTCATGAGAGTAATGTAAAAAGTTTTCGTATATGTTGTTTACATTACAAGATACAATTTCTTTTGCATCCACGGTTGCAATGCGTTATTTTTTTTTCTTTTGAAAAAATTCAGATTATGATGTATTTTCCTATTTGCATGATTTATTACAGCGCAATCCCTTCTTCTTCTCTCATCAATTGCCATCGCTAGCTGGCGGTGGTATAATGTGCAGGGTCATCGATTCCTTCTAGATCACCGAACCTGAAGTAAAAACATCCGGAAAAGGTTTCAGCTATGCAGCCGCAATTAAAATAAAACAGTTGAAACACACTACTCACTTGCTATTCACTACTTCAGTTGTTGATTAAAGCAAACCAGCAATATTTATACCACAAGTTTTCTATTCAGAGACCATTTTCTTCGTCGAAAAACAGGTTTAGTGCATGCAAGAGCTCTGGTCTTTACCGTATATGTCCCCAAATAAGCTTTTAAGGTTAGGCTAATGTTCAAACTAGTTGCACAGAGTCTATGAATCTGAACAAATTGATGCATACAACAATGCTTCCACAATAAGATTTTAAAACTCTTCATTTGTCCCTGAACAGCAGACTTGCGACTGAATACATGCGAAAAAAATTTAAAAAAACCCGGCTTCACGTGCTATCAATATACACATAAAAAATAAACACTGTGTACTATCATGGAAAAGGTCTCAGCGATCAAAACAAACAACGTTTGAGTAAAGTTTAGGCGGCAAACATGAAACACGTTTTGTGTACCAATTTCAAACCCTTTTTGCGCAACATAAAAGCAAAAGGAGCAACATAATAAAAATATGAAGCGTAAATTTGAATCAGTGATAGATATATGGGAAGAAAGTGAGCATAATGAAAAACAGTCACGCAAGAAACAGAAACTTAGTTTAGAAGAAGGATTTGTAAATATTGAAGTTCAGCGACGAAAGGAAATTAATAAACAACGCAAACCGACACTCATTTACACACCCCTACAAAGGAGATATAGCGGTTACACTCAGATACACGAAATCGCGAAACGGAAAGCAGCAATGAGTAGCGAAAATTTCGAAGCGAAAGTAAAACAAAAAGTAAAACAAACTTTTTCAGGCAAAGATAAGGCAATTACATTATCACGCACACATATACACATCAACATTCACACATTTACATGGAAGGACGCATTAACAATTTGAGCCGATGAAGAATAAAATGAACAGCTCGAAAATAAGGCGAGAAACAAGTCAAAAACAAATAAATTGAAAACATGAAAGAGCTGAAATCATTTGGCTTAACTTCACATTTTTCGTGATTTTGAATTTCGTGAAATTTGTACTGATTATTTTTTTTTGTATGTTTGTTTCAATATGATGACTAACGAAATTGAGTAAAGGTAGTCAAATAATTGTTGTATCAACGGCACATTGCGTCTTGTTTGGTGTAATTCAAATACCATTTTTTTATTCGTTTGGCACTCTCTAAGCATGAATTCTGCTATGTGTTTAAAGGCAGTGCTAAGAGTTTTTGATACCTCCTATATCTTTATAAACGTCACACTACCTTAGATCCAATTAAGTAGAACTCGGCTCGCAAAACACTTCCGTCCAACACCAGTATGTAATTTCTGATCTCTTCGGAAAGTCGTGAGGTGCGATCTGAGCCAGAGACTGGACGCTAATTATTTACGATTCCTTCAGGCACTGCTAACCACAACGTAGCGCTTCATCGATTCACAGATTGGACAGCTTCATTCAACGCATCAAATACATCGAAGTTTCGCCGGAGTAATGACTTTATTCCGCACGACAATTAATCAACCTGATTCTGCGGAACCAGTACCAACGAAAGTGTTTGGAGGAGACGAGATTTTCACGCCCAGTGCTCAATTAGTCATCCTTAGAACGTAATGTACTATACTGGTAGAAAAAGGGGACCTAGTTACGGTCACGGTGATTATTGTTTCCTGTTCGCTTAACGAACGAAGCATAAAATTTGTCTGGTCCAAGGTTTCAGCGCCTATTGTAGTACCTCTCTAAGCTGCGTTTGGTCTTTGCTTAATTGGACTTTAAATCATTACCACAATTCTTCTTTATCAGATGCTTCCAAATTTTGCTCATAATCTGACTGATAGCTTGCTTAATGATAAAAGCTCCATTCACAGATAACAATATGTGTATGTATGATGGCCAAAAAAGGAGCAAACCAAGGGAAAGGTCTTTGGAGGTTACTTATCTTGACTGTCTCACGCCTCACGCCTGTTTTCCTCTTTGTTTTAATGGCTTGGTAAGAAAAATGGCTGATAGCAATGTTTATACAACTTACAGTGACACTCATTATTATGTAAATAAACTTAAGTCGAATTGATTCAACCTCGACTCTCCAGGCGACGTTTACGCGCCATGTGATCCCGAACCTGTGCCAATTTTCTTTCGCCAGATTTTCCCGAAGCTCACATCTCGCTCTCATGTCCGCGGGGTTTGGTAGCCGTGAACGTGATCCAGCTGTGCCGACAACAGCAACGAAGATGAGGATTCCTCAAGGCAAAACTACACGGAGCGGTGTCGAGGTAGAAAACAAACTTCAGCAGGCTACTAACTTCCCCTGGGTTTGTTTTGCTTGTATTGATCAAGGTAATTAGTTTTTTAAACACTGATTAATTTTAACAGCTTGCCAAATCCAACCTACCCTGAGCAACACTGGATGTTAGACTGTTACGAAAGAAGGAGTGGATGCAACGTAAGCCGCAGGATGATGAATTGTGACATCGTTGTGCAAAATAGCCGCAAAACTAATGTGTCAATGCTTCGAGGTACGGTTTGGAGAAAAACAATATTTTAAAACAAGACATGTCGGGCACAACCCTGCGCTTGGTTGTCCTCATCTCTTTATGTCCCATTCAATTGCTGGCTGATACGGCCAGCCCATTCTAACATTAACGATGTCAGATTACTGTAAAAACAAAACTCGGTACAACCTTATTCCAACGACATCAAAAAAAGCAAACCAAAAAGTCGTGCAAACACTGTTTTGTTTCTCCTGCAAACAAAACATTATTTCACCACAAATATCTCATAAAGTTGTCATCCCGTAATGTACCATGAATAGGAAATCGGCTTCGTACAGATTTCACACTGCCAGTAAACTGTACAGAAAGGACAGCGATATGATAGGATGCAGCTATACGCACAGCTTAACGTGAGTACACTTCCCTGGGTTAATACTTCTGGCTGTCCTGTCTGTCTATCGTCGGTCCTTTACGGTAGTGAAAA
Organism: Anopheles rivulorum; assembly: GCA_018908115.1. NCBI lineage: Eukaryota > Metazoa > Arthropoda > Insecta > Diptera > Culicidae > Anopheles > Anopheles rivulorum. The sequence continues at coordinate 40,385 of CM032179.1, forward strand.
GTCATAAGATTCTTTGAATTGGTCGACCCGGAGTCTTGAGCGTACCTATCGGGAATAAAACCGGCATGTCCTATCGTAGGATCAGACCTCGAGCCTGACCCATAGGTCCAACAAGATGGTGGGAAGATTATGGCAGGCTCTATCAAACATAAGCAATTTCGACTTGTTGGTGCAATTAGCTTGAGGTCGAACCTACTTAACCATCCTCACTCATACTCTGGGTCGCTGTACGAATGAGTCAGACACGGCATGTACAAGTCTACCTACTTATCACCACTCTGCAGTTGGCAATTCCAATTATAAAACACAAAACTAGTCAGCGGTGCGTATTGAAAGCTCCCAAGCACCTTTATATAGGTGGAGTAAATGGAATCTTGGAAAGCTTGATCTAGTTATAACAAGTGGAAGAAGCGAGCGGTGGTTGAAGAATTTACGCGGTAGGATTATGGTACCACAGGTCCTCGGCCTCTATAAACAATTCACATTGGACGTCACGCAGTAGAACTATTTATGACGATGAATAATTTTGGCTCATTATTATTGCGCTTCGCCCTTTTGGCGTCATCAAACAATTCTGGTACCACCAAGATCAAGAGTGGAAATGACAAACGAAAGGCATTACTGCATCTCAATGCTGGTGGGCGGACACCCTGATTTGTATGCGCCACACTCTGAGTTCCGCATCGAGTCGGAAAAGTTTTCCATCAACGTGTCAGAACATGCGAATTTCAACATTTGGATTTGGTGTGCTTTATTTTTCGTTGCTTTTGTTTCTTTGACTTTTATTATTGAACCACTCCATCGAACTCATTTTCGTTCAGGGCAATCATTTAGGCCGAGTATACGGACACCCTTGACTACCCTTCAATCGATACATTTCGGTACTTGACCTGTTTCTTGTTACCTTTTCTCTTTTTAAACCCCTTTAAGGATTGCTAAAAAGCCAGCGATACTATCGCTGCAGTGATGAAATAATATTCATGATGTTTGATGGCTATCTAAAAAAACGGCATTGAGGCATTTGAAAACAAATAATTAGCAAAACACTTTCTGCAACTCAATTTAATCTAATTTGTTGTCATTGTTCTACGTCCCATTGAACTTGTCGTGATTTATCTTTTCTATTTGTTTAAATTGACTGCGTAAAAATATAAATTCGTGTTCAACCCTCCCCTCTATCCCACCCCTCCACAATATTTGTATAACTCGAATAATTAGCAAAACTCGAGTAGTAATCAAGTATATGTATAATAATACTATTATACTATTAATAGTGATCAAATATATACATTTATATATGCAAAAAAAACAACTCAACCCTGAGCAATGTTATGCTATTGCGAAAAATAAACTTTTTGCTTTTTACGTGAGATCCAACCGTTGTTGGAGTTAATCGTTGCAGCGTCTCGCAATATTATCACCATGTTACTACAATGCTCCCAAGCTGAAATCCAGCCAAAATAACTAGATTAACTTTTTATTGTAATTATGACATCCCCCTCGAGACCATCCTGACCACACAAAATCCCAACCCCAAAAACAAAGCACAAAATTAATTAAACATAAAATCCACACATAAAAAGTCTCAGCTTGGCTTGTATACGATAACCAATACACTGCAAATGGTGCTCATTTTATCCGGCCAAAACACGTGTGTTGGAAGCCAATATGCACGTGACCAATGACTGAGAAATTCGAAACGGCCAACAGAAAATGCTGCAACATAATCTTATATCCGGTAATTCCAACCCGATCATAACGTGTGGAATTTACCACCACCAATTTACCAGCACAATTGTAAGCTTCGCGCTTTGCCCAGCGATTACAGTCATCTGATAAACAGATATAAGCATGCAAAGTTTCTTAGTTTCCGATAAAAGTAAATTTGAGTATGTTACCCCACAGTCAAATCAAATGTTTATACTCTCATCTAAAGCATATTGAAATGAATAGAATTGGGTAAACAGTAGAGTAACATTAGTTGTAAAATGGCTATAGATATGAAATACCACAACGTAATGATGTTCAATATTAATGTATGGTTTGAACGAAAGATAAAAAGCTCAATATTATCGTCCTGTATAGCATAACTTAAAACCCTCCAAAATTAAAAGTATTATTTGTCATTCCATTTATCAATAACCAGAGCCATTTGAAAAATTTGTGTAATTTTGTGTTATGTTACACAGGCAAAGCTCTATCTATCAATTGATCGGGCATGTAGAAAGGCGTGCATTGAAACCATAATATATCTTTCGAAATAATTTATATTGTTCTATTTGCAACTTATGCTTCGCTGTTACATCTAATAGCCGAGTCGATTTCATTTTATTGTAGATTTCCCAATTAGTTATCAGGTTGAATTATGTTTTTTTTTTGCGATTAATCTGCAACAAATGATCTTTTGCAATAAATGTATATCGAATGCTTGCTAACATGCCTTGAATAAGAGAAACCAGTTAATGCTAGTGGTAGCTTTATAACAACGACTGTAGTGTTCACTGTGTTCACTCATTTTACGCCATCAGCAATGTTATCTATATCTTTATTATTTTCATACATTATAATCCTATTACGAACCTTTTTGAGGTATCGGTAAGAAGAGCATCAACACGGAAATATTTGTCCCATCCGATTTAAAATAATTTTAAACTTCTTTCTACCCTATGACTGACCACCAAATAAACCCATCCTATCTTAAACCACCACCACCAAATAAACAGCCATCTTTATCTGAAGCAATCTGTTCCACCTCATCAAATTGATATTTCCTTCCCTTTACGATTTTCCTCGAGGTATCTTCACCTATATATGTATAGAATCATAAAATGAGCTGTTGCTCTGAACATACGAGAAAAGAATCAACAATCTATACAAAAGCCCAAAACCCTTACCAAGAAGACAGTATTCATAAACCCTTTCACACGTTTTCGGCACACTTCACCAGGATGGTATAAAAAATCAACTTCATGGTCACTAGCATAAAAGGCACCATATTCTTTTCGCATTACTGGTTAGGAATATGTGCGCTTCTGTTTTGATTTTATTTAGACGTTATAGAAAGGGAAACGGTTTTTCATACACACATGAGCGCGGTGCATCCGCGTTGAAAGGTATAAGGAAAGCCAGTCTGCTGCATACAGTACCGTGCCTGACCTTCGCCTACCGTAACTGGTTATGAATAGGCAAATGAACAATTTATTTCCTCATCTTTAATTCCAGAAAGATGTCTTTTACACTAGCATTTACTTATGACCATCTTTAAAAAAAGAATAAAAATATTTCCCGCTGCATTCTCTAGGGCCCACAAATAAAACATTATAACATCAGGACGAATAGGAGCAACGAAAGAAAAAGTCCTGTGTTTTCATTCGTTTCAAAGTGATTAAAAAATGTCTCACTAACAATGCAACTTTAAACAAATATAAAATGCACACGCCAACACCTAGAGCTTTATCATTTCAGTCGTCCTGTTTTTGCTTCATATATATCTCGACGTATCGCATCAGTATGCGTACCCCTGGAAAACGAAAGAGCAATGCCAAAAAATCTACTTGCCAAAATGGGACCCAGAACATCTGCTCAACAAAGCAGATTGAGCAAAACACAAAAAAACTAGCTAACCATTCTGTTTAGAGGAAACGAAACAACGGACCTTTTACCCTTTTCTCCCAACGCCAAGTTAAGAAGAGGATTTCTGAGGCGTGCAGGAGAAATGATGCAGGAACTGTTGAACCAAGCAACCCGAGCTGGGATTTTTCTTTTTCCTTCTTTCCTATAAGTTCAACAGATTCCGCAAATCTAGAACTCCTTTAGTCGAAGGAAATCAAATCGCTCGCACGTTAAAGCTAACACTGTTCAGAAGTTCAAGTTTCGAATGGGGAGAAAAACACATACGAAAACAAACAAACAAACAGAACAACATAAATTTACATATTCTTTCGCTAATCTTTTGACACACTTTTTTACCAGCGTAAACCTAAAACCATTTCGTGTAGCAAGAGTTTTCCGCGTTGATAAAATTGTGTTTGAGGGTAACGAAGCACTGAGGAGGGAAATAGCGTTCTTGGACCGAGCTTTATGACTTGCCTTGCCCCACGATGTGGTCCCGTTTTGGGCCCGATTTCATATTTCAGAGAATCTTTTCACTCGCACTCGCATCCATCACTTCGTGCATCTGGTTTCGCTGCATGTTTGCTTTTTTCTTTTTTCCATTCGTTGCATAATATTTCCTTTCTTACCTTGCTTTCAAGCCTATTGACTAGAAGTAAAGAAAATACAACTCGTTCAGCCACCCATTTTCAATACACCGCGTGTAGAGATTCAGCACCAGTTGAGCATTTACATTCGAATTACTCTGTCACAATTTTTCATCTTTGTGCCCCAGAATCGAGCTTATTCGTGTTGGGCTAAAGTCACCGTAAGTTGCCCAAAGTCTTCTGCATCAAAGCAGAAAATGCAAAAAAACTAGTAAAAAAAAGCTACCTTCTGTTTTATTTGTTTATTTTTATTAATTCTTATATCCTCTTCCAACACGAAAATTAATCCTGGAAAACGCTTCGTTCTGCACAAACTGCAAACTAAACGAGATTTTTTGTACGAGTGCTTCATTCGGCTCAATCGATTCAGTACTGATGGCAAATGGAAAACTTTTGCTTCGACCGTTTCCGCGGCCGGTTCGAAATAACGATTTGTAGGTACGAAGTGTGCAAAAGCGATCCTGCCCATTTGCATCCTCCACTGCACCATTTGCGGCCAGAGGAGTTGAGAAGCAAAGCTATGTTATTCGATCGCTTCGAGCGAGGTTCGCGAGCACGGCTAGCTGCGCGGAAAGGGTGCAGCCACAATTGCCGCCAAATTGCTGCTTTAATCGACTTTTCATGACATATTGATTTGCAAAACTTTGCTCGTATGTAGATTACAGTCATTTCGATATCGCTACATTTTACCATTTTCTTTCCAACTTTGGTCGCAAAGGTTACTTGAGGCATCGTTTCATATGTTTTTGTTTCCTTTTTGCATGTAGAAAGCTGCTGAAAACTTAAACTATGTTCTAACATTTACAAACAGACTGGCTTGAAACTGTCAAATATAAAACATCCTTACACTGTAACTAGTAACAACTGTAGAGCCTGACGGCAACGAGAGGCGAAAAATGATTTTCACCCGAAAAAAATCAAAAATTGTTCTCAAATCTCTTTATGTCATCTAGTATGTTACTTTATGGTAGAGCACTCACAACAGTGCCTGCTATCTTGCTTTTCAACTATCCACCATCACTTTTAAAGGTCTAACCCTCATATTAGCAATTATGTTTTGTTGTTGGGCCGTTTTTTCCAGTTAAAGATAATAGATTCAATTTAATCATTATGCATATCATATTATGCTAAATCATCATAATCATAATATTACCATCATTATGCTCAATTTAAATATAAAATAAATAAAATAAATTGGTAAATCGCATCGCATTGCATCGCAGCAGCTTGTTTACATTTCGATCTGTCAAAAATATTTCGCCCTTTTTTCGGTCCCATTTTTCGTGGTCAGTTTACAAATTGCCAAAAATATTTTCGGCTCTCACAATCACGAAAAAGTGAGAGTGACGAAAATATTTTTCGCCTCTCGTTGCTGTGAGGCTTAACGGTGATAATAAATGATGCATTAATGTTTGTTCAATACTTCTATACTTTTGTGATACTTTCAATTCGTAAGCTAACATTTTCAGACGGTCATGTCAAACAATCGAGCAAGCATCGAGCAAATAGTTAAACAACAAGGTCGCAGTCGAGTCAAGGCCACATCTCGTCATGCGAGCAATACTACTGTGAATCACTAAATATATCCAAACCAGCATACTACCTGACGATTACTGTTGGAACTTCATGAAAAGAAACAAATTCATTTTACTTGTTCAGCCCATGATCTAGATGAATAAATGACGTAAGCACATCAACGGTAGCGGCACCAAAATTCTGATGTTAGCAAGCTAGGAAACTGTCACACATATCTCCGACGAAGAATGATAATGGTGCGCAAAGATATGCTCGACGTTTCGCATTTACTAGGCTAGGCTACAGAAACATTTGAAGAAACAGCTGGGTGGAAATGTGTTGGAAAAATACAAGCACGTGACAAATAGAACTCGACAGGTGGTGGCCAAATAAACGGTCCGTCGATAGGCTGGTTGTAAAGAAAATGAAAACAAAACTATGGGTAACTCTTGGGAGCGTCATCTTCGTGCTGACGTGTATAGCAGTATCTAGCAGCGCCAAAATGCTTGAATGCAAGATTCAAAATGTAATTTACAAACATACATTTAAATTTATTCACGCGTACTAACGGATCGGCATCCAACACGTAGTCACCTTTTTCTGCCAAAGAGGTGTCTGGAATGGACTAAAATGTACGCTAAGCAAGCGTGGCCAGGAAAAGCGTAGCAAAATTTATTACCATCGAAACCAGGCAAATCGCTTGATTTTGATTCTAGAAAACTAACGGATGAAATATCTTGTTGGGCGAGGGTGAGATTGATTTTTCATGATCATTGCAATTCGCAAACGGCACAAATGAACTTTTTACATTTATAGTAATAAAACAGAATGGCAATATGAAAACTAAACAAGAATCTTCGTACTTTTCTTCAATGAGTAGCTGTTAGTTTACAGTTTTTTCCTGTCATACAGTGTTTCCCGGCCTATATCATCGTTCGCCCAAGCAATCGTCATCCTTGCATCCAATATCGTCATCTTGACCCCAAAAATCGTCGTTGGTTCTTCAATATCATCGAACAGAACGTCATCGTGACAGTCAAACGCGTCGCGGCTCTTAATTTCGTGTTATCTCTGTACTGTTATTAAAAGCTCATCTCGTTCTCTGCGTTGGCCTCACTTCGGGTGGTAACATGGCAGTGCATCTAGCAGACACTCGTTGCAGCGCTGCCTATTACATAAAATCCAAACCAGCCGTTTTTTTTGGGTGTGGGAAAAGAGAACTGTAACAAAACATTAAAATCTTACTCGCGAATTATCATAACAAAACAGAGGGACGAAAACCCTTTACTTTTACCATTATCTAAATGGAATGAAAATTATAGTATGATAACCGAAAGAAAAGCATTTAATCCTCCTATGAAACCAATCACATAAAAAATACCGTGTCCCTTCCGCTTGAGACCCTAAGCACGAGTATGAAACAGCAGTTTTCAAATTGTCACCCACCTCATTCTCGTGGGTTGCTATTGCTGGTTGATATGTGCATATCATCCTCAGTGTGGCGAGCCAGATAGAAGTCAGCTGGTGGGCTTGACTTTGTGCCAACCCTTGCTCGAGACAAATTTTAGGCCACATCGCTCACAAGCACACAAATAACATACGATTTAAACGACCACTGGCTGTTGCAGAAAAAAAATCCTTGTACCTTACACACGTCCTCGTTCGTGGAGTCGATACTCCACGCGGTAAAATATGGCAACAGTATTAACATGAACAAAGCAATACATTGCTGCGGTCGTCGTACCAGCGGAAAGTTCCGATGTGGGTTTAATGAATTTTTTTCTAAATTTTATTATCTCTGACAGCGTATTTATACCAGCTCTTGTTCTTTCGTTCTTTTCATCCCGTAAAACTATCATGTTCAACTGATTCCAGCCAAGTACAAAGATACCATGTCAGTGGGCCGGGCGTTCAATGTTGGTTAGCATTACACGACTTCCTTCGTTTAGAAGTAGTACTGCTGTGTTTGGGATTTTATGTGGTGAAAAACATAACGCGAAGCTCCATCCGATATGGATATGGGTATGAAGAAAAACCGGCAAAGAAATAAAAGCCAGAGCTGAGAATATTTAACACTTCAAAATGCATGTTAAGCAACATACAACGTTGGTGGCAAAATAAAACATTTCCGATAAGATTACTAACGAACAGCATACACAAGAAGTTAAAGAACAATTAGCAGTTGTCCATTGAAAATATTGTGCAACGGACAAAATGAAGAGCATCACAGATTAGTGTTAACTCACAGTTGCATTAATGACTAGAGAAGTTATTGCAATAAATCAAACAAAGTAAAAGTATTGTTATTATTATTATTATGATTATTATTTATTTTTATTATTACTATTTTTTTTATATGTTAGAACGAACCACGCCATATTAGACAAATTTTTACCACGTAGCCGGCTAGTCAGACCGTGCTGCAGGAGAGCGGTCCAAATGGGATTTGTACCGATCCGGTCGGGTTGGGACTAGCGCCGTTGCCAAATACACTACCGGGCCGCCCCAATATAATTATTATCATAAGCTCGACATATTAAAGACATACTTAGCGATGTGCAAACCCAAACAAATCAAACGAACAGCCAATGCAATTCAATAGGACAAACAATTCAGACATAGCTGCTAGCCATTTGAATAGTAGAAATTCACCATTTCAGCTGAACAAGTATACCAGCCGCAGGTGCTTACGATTTTGATCGAAGTGAAAGTTTTGACGTTATATTTTTATTTTTATAAGATTCGGAAACGATTTTGTTTCTTTAAAAATGATCTACCTTTTGAGTAGTGCAGCTTTGCGAGAAGAATAGGCGTGCTTAGCAGAAGCAAAGCGTAAACCTCGTAAAGCTTCCGTCGACCAGTTTTCAACCTTCATTTGACGTTAATTTGCAACTTGAGGCTAATCTTTCGCATCGGCACTGAGGTGTGCCGGAAGGAATGAGGATGAGGCGGTGCAAGGAACGCTGTGGTCTCTTGAGCATCTTGGACAGAGAATTATGATCACGGAATTTCCATGGTATGCGAGTGAGCACAGATACCATAACATCATGTTCCACTGAAATGAACTAAAGACCAGAGCACAATCCAGCGAAAAAAAGAAAATATGTAGGATAAAGCAGGAGAAAAGTAAGTTTGGAAATGGACACATGGGTGCAATCAGGTAGCATGGTTTTGCGATTCCACCGTTGACATACTACGACGCTTTCCAGTGCTCTGCGTGTATTCTTTTTTTTATTAGTTTTTATTTTTACACGATACTCGAAACGTGGAACCATTTTTTGTGTGTATTCAACCTCCCCTTTTCCGAGGCATTTCACGTATTGCTCCCTTTGATTCTATGCACTCTTGATGTACTGAGTGAGTGAGAACAGTGTAAATGGCAACAGTGAAGCTGTTCCTGCACATAGCGGACCTTGTGGTGGACGACTTCCGGTTGGCTCGCTACGCCAACATCCGCAAGCCCATCATCGCTCTCCTGCACTACCACCCAGGGCGACGCCATGCTCGAACGATAATGTACACGATGTCACGGGGTTTCCGATCATGAATATTTATATCAAATTTGCCAAAGAAGCCGCGCATAAATACTACACCGAGCGTGTGCTACTACCATCGCATCCGAGTGCTCCGAGGTTCCGGTGGTACGCGAATAAAAGTCCGGTGATGTGGTTTGGAAAAGAATCGGTGAAAAACCGAAGTGGTAGTGAAAATAAAACACCCATCGAGGACAAATCGCACCACAGGAACTGGCACCCCGGATTCAGCAGCGGCGCTGAAGACCATTGTTAAGGATGCACACGACTCCGTTCGTGGGTACCGATGTGTATTTGCTGTGCTCCACCAAAGTTCAGCTGATGCTGCTACGCCTAACTACTGCTCTATCAAGAAAGAATGCTGCTCGGACGAATGAAGCACTTTCAGAACGCTACTTTAACGCTGCGCTTCCGGTCCTGGTCAACAATCTCTACCTTAATAAGAGAATTCAAACCAGCTTGAAAAACTAACTCCACTGGATTGAAGCATTAACAGAACATCTTTTTATTTCCTTCGTGTATGTATGTATGTATGTTTTTTTCACAAGGAGTTTAAAATCTTCAAAAGACACCACTAGGGGCGACACGGGATTTTTACCCAGTAAAAAATCTCCTTGGACCCTATGCAACCTCCCACGGGATCACCTCGCGGTATAGGTATAGGCTATTGCACTCACTCTGTCTTTGGTAACGCGAGTTAAGAGTCAACGCATGCCCCACAATTCTTAACACTGTCGTTTTTATCAGTTTTTTACTTGGATTGTAAAACATTATACTAGAAAGAATACGTAGTTAAGTTATGACCACTGCGGAACGAAAAATGTTGTATTTTAGTCAAAGTACATGTAATAACCCAACCGATCCCTCCCCTTGGAAGAATTTATGATGATGTAGTGCAAAAATTGCAGAAATGGAAATAGCAAAGCAAGTGGTGTGAGTAACGTTTGGTGGGGAGGACAGTGGTTTGCAAGTCGCAAATTAAGAATATTGAAATGACAAGATATTTTATGCGTCTAATGTTTAAATGTTTGCCATTAAGCATCATCATTAATGGCAATTTTTATTTTGAGCGATTTAAAGCATTTAGTTAACACTCAAAAATAAATGTTGATGATGGTCAAAAATTCTTCATTCACACAAATATTCGTGTACCTTTTCCCTTTCGTCTTTGCACCTCTCTATTAAACAAAACATCCTATCTATATCCGCTTATTGTCCAAGACAGTTATTGTACACCTCATCAGGCTTGTAAAAACTACAAATCCATCCCCCCGTTCACTCAATGGAACACGTCTGCACATGAACGTGTGATCCTGTTGCCTCCTGTTCTAGAACAGATGAAATGATTATTTAATCGAATGTATTGTATTGTAATCACGTGCGATACTTCAGGTTTCAGTTACAGCCAGATAAAGGGTGAAAAAACGCCCGTCCACAGCACATGAGAAGGAGCCATCATGCGGTGAGATCACGTTGAATGCGGTGCTACTCTGTTTAATGATGGCTTTCTGATCTCCTGTCACCTCACAGAGCGCCTCGCCTGCGGACGTGATATGAAAGCTCGATTATGGCGTTTGGTATGAGACAGCATTTTCCCAGTCTTCCTGCATTGACCTACCTCGTAAGCTATAGGAATATCGATTCGACAGTCAACTCTTGTTCAAGACACTCAATCTGCCAACCGACACGGTTTAAAATGGAGATTTTCTTCTTATTACCTGCTGTACAGAAATTAAGTTGTGAAAATATTCGAAATATACAACCCGATGCTTAACTTTCAAACAAAATCAACGTGGTTAATGCATCGTTCAACATAAAATTTGATAACAAAGTCAATACACGGTTTTAAACATGTTCTTCAGTCGTGTTTTTTTTAAATTTTAGTAAATCAATGCTTGTTTTTATTATTATCCAAATCCAGTTTTATTTTCCAAATTGTAGATTCTCAAAACAGTTTCTGCTATTGACTTATGCTTAATTTTCAAATTGAATTTTCAAAGTTTTATAAAAAAAATTAAAAGAGCAAAATTGCGTTTAATTTAAAATGTATACGTTAATGGGGTTGGGGATCTTCCATATCTACCGTGTACACATGGAATCTTTACGAATGCTTTACAAACGCTGCTCAGTTTGTACTTCAATAAAAAAGGACCAATTACCTACCATAATAAATACTAGTACATCGTTGTCGGTGATATGTATTTTGCCATTGCGTCAGTTTGCGACCAAAAATAGCAACAAAAAAGTCTGAATGCATGTTTGCGATAGTTTGTTTTTATATGATTTATTTATTTTTGTACATTTTGCGTTAACTTTAACATTCGTTATAATCGTTTTAACGCTGTCGCACCGTGCGCTTTCGTTTGTGCGAATCAGTAGCAATCAAAACAAGCAAATTAAATAAATCAAAAATCGCAAACAGCGCACCCCGGGAGAATTTCATTAAACCTATATCGCCAATTCAGCGCTTCGCTCGGCGTTTGCCGCTGTTTCACATTTGTTTTACCGTGCACTTTTTCGAACCTGCTATGTCAATCGATGTATTGCGAAGATCTTCTTCATGTTTTTTTTTAATTATTTCCTACACATTCCTGCCTGGCGCTGTGTTTTGTTTGCTTTTTCAGAGCCTTTGTTTGTTTTGGGTTGTTCATCCCCAACGCCTCATCTCGATTCACATTTAAGGACGGCGGAACAATCAAACGTCTGCCAGATGGGTCCTTTCATTGCATTCAGCGAGACGCATTTACAGCTACATGTTTGGTCGCTCTATTTCGCTACGCTTGATTCTATATTAAAGTTAACTCAATCAAAGTAAAATCAAAGATGACAAAAAAAACACAGCAACCTATTTCGGACATACCGACCAAATTGCTCGTCTCTTTCCAATCACGTTGATGAATTCATATTTCCTTTTTGGTTTTCTTTGGGCATTTCACTCCAATTCGTAAAATGATAGTTCAATTCTATAAAAAATACCCTGAACTAGAGCTACGAAAATAGCACGTTCCTTGTGTGCGTCTAATGTGAACATGAGCTTGTTGAATAAAAAAATATTTTGATTATTTGAATTATTTCGAAATCTTAGTTGTTATACAGTTCATATTTTGATGAAATTTGGAATATGGATTTTCATTTAGTGTACAATACCATTCAAAGGTATGCATTTTAACTCGTGCTGTGCTATTCAAAAACGGAACTTACTGTTCCAGCAACGCTTTGATTCAACGTATATAGCATTAGACAAACAACCTTACCTTACAATCAGCTTATTCTACTTCCACCACGCAAAACTTGTGCCACAGCCAACCCTAATTGATGAAAAACGATTTCAAAATAGTTACCTTTATTTAATACTACACCAAAGTAAGTTAATATAATCATGAATATAACTTTGATTATTTTCCTTCTTCCTTTTTTACTATTTAGGATATTTGTTTAGTAATCTTTTTTTTTTCTCGGCAATTTTTTTTTGTGTCTACTTTTACCGGCACAAAACGGCAGTGGGAAACTATGTTCAGCTTTTTTAATTGATTCTCATAAGTTTAAAGCAACAAGGCGTGAAAAACAAAGTGCTACGCTATGTGTAGAAGAATGCAATATTGCTTGGTTGCATACGTTTAGCAACCATTTGGTGCTTTACGTTACGTTGGATATGCTTACGTTTAGCGTTACACGCAAAGTATTTGCTTGCTATTAACTATTGTTGGACCTTTCCCTCGCTTTGATTCATTGTCTTAATATGCAAAACCAACTCGCGCACGCTTCCGACGCCGCAAATGTTTGTACAGTTTTTTAAATCACGCATTGAATTCCATTATCTTTGGGTTTCCACAATTGTTTTTCATTTTCGGCCACCAAGCATTATCGTTCTAATTACCACAAATTCTATGAAATAATGTTCACTTTATGGGTGACAAAACGCGTGAGCAGAATGCCACCGCCATTTCCCTCACAAAAAAGAGATTAGACTTTTAAACATGTTTTAATAAGGTAGTGACACTCTAGCCCATACAAGCCAAAACGTATTCTGTTTCTCATATTCGCTCTTCACCAGGAATGCATGAATATATAAGTTGTATTAATGAAACTGTATCAAGTTATAACTCTGCCGTAGGTAGAAAATTATCAGTCCACTGCGAATTGTCGGTCCACCATTTCTTCACTTACTTCGTCACGTGCCTGAAATTTGTATTTATCTTTATCTTTTACATACAAATTTGCGACTTACAAACGTAAATACCTAGTAAAATTATTTCATTCACATCTCTTTTATACATCTGTATTGTTAACCAAAATTGTAAAAATATTTTTGGTTGGCTAATTTGGACTGTTCTCGACTCTAACAATAGGTCTGACTGTATACACTTGTCATTCAACGCTAGTACCTTAAAAGATAAATTACTATTGCTCAAGGTTTTGTATGTGGTGCTCAAGCGCATTATTATAAATCAAATCGGTTTATTCTTGAACTAATCTTCCGACGACTTTCTTAGGCTCTTCTTCATTAAACGATGTTAGGTAAATTCTCAACGTCACATGGAATGTCTATCTAGCCACCTGTTGTGTTCGAGTCCGGCTTCCATCAGCAACAATACACCTGCCCATTTTCTATAAAAGATCCGTTCAAAGGTCGATAACTTCAAACGAAGACACGCTCACTCATCCAAACTCCATCGTTATCGATGAAATCACAAAGAGTACCTGTCATACTACGAGCCTTCCATTGCATAGCGCATATGTTCAGCGAACAAGGGGAGACGTTTGGAATTTGCAAATAAAATCGACAGTCTCTTCGGTCGCTTTATGGTCCTTTGCTCTTGCTTTACTTTTCGTTTCATGTCAGTAGAAGTGCATTAGTTTGACGTCAGTGAAATGACCCATTCGATTTATGCGTAGCTTTGTAATGCTTATCAACGTTCGCCCAGCCCCCAGCAGCCATTTCTCGAGACCAAAGGTCTTGGAATCTAACGCCTAATGGTAGCGATCCATCTTTCAATGGAACGAGTTGAAGGAATTTCAGAATGAATCTACATCGCATAGGCATCAACCGTCACGTTGTCAAAGGAACGACACTCTGAAGAACGCGTTGCTTCGATCAAAAGGCAGACAGTGTGTGTTGATCGAAATCTTCAGATCTTGTAAGATGACTGTTTTGTTGGACCCACCGGTGACGGCTCATAATGTGTCTGACGATGTCTTACGGGGATGGCAAGCCTTTGCAAAAGCATTATGACACGCCCGTGGTAGAATATGGAATTTAATATTCACATAACGTTGATGATTCAGACTAGCAAAATACTATATTGTGATAACTTTCTCTCAAACACTAGCCGAGCATAAAAACAAGTAAATCTTTCCCTGGCGCATATTAACAAAACCAATCAGTAGAATTATATAAAAAATGGAAATGTCGACCAATAGGTGAAAATCCTCTATAAAATTAATTTAAAAAGTACAAATATATAAGAACATTAAAAGATGCTGTATTATTTCAACCTATAGATTCAGCTCACCTATCCCTGTTTAAAATAAATATTATTCTAGCCTGCGAATTTATACCACTAGTGTCTCTGTCGCTTTCCGTAGTCATTTGTAACATGAGGCAGGGTGACTGGTCCTGCGCTCAAACCCCCAGTAACTCTAGAGGGCCTCGTAACAGCTAGGTTTAGCGTCTGGTTGTCCCCCTGACGTTCAGGTAGCCCAGGAACCTGGACTACCGATCCCCCTCCTGTTTGAACCACTCGTATGCAACCAACACCGACGGTGACTCATGCTTCCACTCTGCACGACGTGGACGTGACGGAATAGGAGTTGGTTAGGAGAGCCTATAAGTACCTTCTAGAGGTTTCGGGTCCTACCCCATTGCAGAGCTTAGTGTAAGAACTTTTTTATTTCGCACAGAGATATTGCTTAATTTTTATTCTATCAAAATTAGACCAAATTTAAACGATGGATTTCTATCTTGCTGTTGGATTGTTGAACGACCCAAATATTTTTTTCTTGGGGAACAATTAAGATTAGTCATAAGACAAACAATAAACCATGCCCTGTAAATGAAACATTAATTCACATACTTTAAAGTGAAGAATGCAATGAAACCAAGTGATAAAAAAAACATCAGAATACTCTGGACGCTTATTCGATGAATATTTTCTGGTAGCTACTGTATCCATGGTTTATCCATATCACCCGATGATTCTAGCGAAAATCAAAACTTCGACATTCGTTACACGTTCCTTCTCCGAGATGTGGGAATAAAGGTAATCTGCTTCGTTTTGACCGGCCGCTGTTCTTGTATTGCTTTACGTCAGAAGCAACTGACGATGAAATTCATCTGCACTCCAAGCATGTAACACAACGACGAGCCGCATCCAACATGCCACCACGAAAAGTGAGAATGAAAAGTGTAAAATGGGAACAGGAGAACGAATGTTTACTCATATACAAAGATTGACTTCTTCGAGGAGCCAACGTTCGGCACTGAGAAGGCTTGAACGCAAGAACAGACAGGAAGGAAAATAAACTGTCGCTCAGCGTAAATTACAACTGCTCTACTGGCGAGATTTTCAAGACACCTAGGGTTATAAGAATGAGATCTGAAAATTGACACGAGGACGTGCAGTGCACCCATCCCATTCCTATTTCCTCTGCAAAGCTCTAAGTTGTCCACTAGATGACTTTTTCATGCAATGGCATACGACTGGCACAGCACGAAGCGAATGCATAAACAACAGTTTTGTTTTCGTACGTGTTGCACAGTTTAATGTGTAACAGTAGCTTTTCAACGTTTTCTCTTCTCTGTCCAAGCTCTCGTCAGTCAGCCAGAAAGGAGTAGAGGGGTACAAAATGAAAATCCTTTCTCCAGTTGCCACAACTAAAGCAATTGGAGTGTACAAGGCCGGTATGGAAAGCGAAGGGACTCATAGTTTAGGAAAAGTTTCAAATTTCCCATGGGAAGTATTTTCTTACCGTACCACTGGACCAGACCACAAAGAATTATGTCCCACAAAGGAGCCAAGGTCTGACAATCGCATAACCCGTATCCCAAACGTGGTTCTCCGAAACTATTCTCGATCGGTGCATTATGCGACCTTTTGCTTCCCCGCACGCGGTGATGAAGTTTTCAGGGCAAGTAAGTACAATCCCTATCCCAGTGCAGATCTTGATCTTCGTGCAGTAAAGGGAATTGCACTGTTGTTAAGCGGTTATAGATCCTAGTTATGTACCTACAGGACATTCCTTCGCAACTACCCATATACTTGCGAGCGGTTTTTTCCTCAGATATTCGTGACTTACAATGACATTAACGATTTTGTTACTAAACGTTATTAGTAGCAAAGATTCATTTAAAAATATTAGCAAAAACAAAAACGTTGCAAGCAGTTTTTCGCGCTTCTTTTTGTTTTTCCTGGTAGTACAATTCCTCCCTAGGAAATCTTGGTATATCATTTAACAAGTTATCATGTAGCAGATCATCTGTCCTGTAAAAGGGAAATGAACAATCCGAAAAATATTTGGTATCGTTCCTGTTGCGCTATATAAAGATGTACTGTCAACATGGACGAAAAAATCGAATATCACTTTTAGTTTTTAATTTCATGGGATTATACGTTATATGCGACATACGACATGCGACATACGACATGCGACAAATTATCAGCCAAAAAGGAAAGAATATTGCTATGCTTTTAAGTGCGCACCATATATTATCTCTATCATGGTTTGTTACTGACATTCCGGTTTTTTTTTACATTTTGTTCAAAATAAAACGAACTTACTTTTATCAATCCAGTATACATAATGATAATTGTATCTCAATACTGATTTATCAGTACTTATTCTTTTATAATTATAACAAGTTTTAATTTAGGGCGGCCCCGTTCATGTATTTGTCAACGGCGTTAGTCCCAACACGACCGGACTTGGGCATAATCCCATTTGGACCGTATCCCCGTAGCAAGGTCTGACTAGCTGGCTTACATGGTTAAAATTAGTTTAATAACAACCAAACCCAATCACAACAGATGCAGACAGTATGTATAATGAAATGATGTAAAACAAATCACACATTTTTTACCACTCAAAATTTTTAACCTAGTGTCCCCTGCTTCGCCAGTTAAATCCTCCCCTACTATCCTAGATGTTCAATGTTTTTTAAATTTGTTTACATTGCCCACTAAGCGATCAACGCCAAAATCCAACAGAAGGACAGTTGCGGAGATAAAAAGCTGAACGTTTCCCCAATGAGGCAAATTCATACTTCTGCTTCTACAGTATATGTGATATATTTTGACAGGAAACAAAACGAAACAAGCCAAAAAATAAAGATACACTGATTCGCTTCAAAATGAGATAAGCTGTAAAAAGGAAAAAAACTTGAATCGAGTCCCAAAATAAAAATTAACCGTCCGCAAGCGGAAAATAGAATACGCTCGTTCAGTGGCTGATAGTTGTTGATTTAGGATTCAGTAGAGACCGGTACAATGGCACATGTGAGGATATAACGTATTATGGTACCGTCGCAAAGGAAACAGGTTCGTAAATTGCTTTTCATGCTACGTTAGATCAAACCTCTCGATTGTTTTCATTGGGTTACAAAGGAGAAGAAAATTTGCAGATCAACAGTGTGTGTAAGCGATGAGTGAAGCTGCCCATGTAGACACATGAACGTATACCTTCTTCATACAACTAAAAAAAAAGTTATTAACGAAAGGATTGATGTGAAAAAGATGTTGACCTTCTGGTAAGTGAGCCGGAAATGCTAGGCGAATAACTTTCCAAGTTGAAGTGAATAATTCATTTTATTCCTGATTAATTTAACTCATGCCCTTCGATTGCAACGACGTGCTTTATGCACTTATGGTTACAATATAATGTTTCGAAAAACATAACCTCTCTTCTTATCTTTGGGGATTGCGTAAGTCCACAGTAGCTTACACACGGATGGGAATTAAGGGTGTATGGGTGTATTTGTTACATGGGTGGGAATGGGTGTACTTGTTATAATTCTGAATTTCTCCCAACTATACATCTCCATTTCTAACTCCGGTTTATTTTGTCTAAGCTATAATTCTTTTTTCTGCTTTACAATATATGCTAGCGTGTATGTGATGTTTTGAAACGTGAGTGATTGCTATAATATTCGGCGTGTTGCATCTTCTATAACAATACCAGTTAACATCAAATCAGCCATATCTGAACATTTAATACATTATAGGAGGGAAAGAGTAACTTCATAATTATGTAAGTACCAACACAAAATCTTACTTTTTATATTACCACTACTCCGGCAAGTTTTGTTGGGTTGCTGTAACGCAACAAAAATGAACGTTTACGAAAAGCATAACATTCATAGTATAATGCTGATCCAAGAAAGATGTACAAAATCATTCGTCTTCAGCAACCATTGAGCCGAAAACATCACAACTAATTTGTGCATACGGTGTTGTCTCGGGCTCGGGCTCATCTTCCTGTTATAGTAAATGGAATGGGAGAAGAGATTTTTGGGATGAAAATTCGCTGACAAAACCCAATCAATTAGTCATCCCGTGTCAGAAAGTTGGCAAAACTGAGCCCATTTCCCCTCTCTAATACAGCATTCTATGGTCTGAGATAGTGATCGCAAACCTCGTTCTATTCAAACTGGTTTGCCGGTATGATGACCGAAAAGTTGAGAATTGTCCACATAGTAATACCCACACGGAACCGCTCATCAAGCTCTGAAATACCGAACGTATGATTCGCCAATATATCCCAAGGTTTGCCGGTTCGTTTTTACAATTAACGGAAGTTTGTGGGTCCCTGTTTGACGGGACTGAAATCAAATTACTTAGAAAACTTTTGCTTTGCGGTACGATTCATCACCTTACCATATAGGTGTTATGGGCAATAGGGAGCTAACTAAATCCCTTCCGGACGTATCTTTGCTCTCATCCTTTCTTACAAAACTGTGAACATATCTGACGAGTGATAAAGATGATTTCAACTTATCGCTTGCCTGTGCCAGCGCAAATAATTAGCATACGTATTTCAAAATTCAATAATCGTTCCTGAAATATTCATCAATTCTTGAAATCCGTTTGACAGTGTTGGTATGTTGTTTGAAAAGAAGAAAGAACAGATGAAAATAGATGAGGGTAGAACGCTAACGCCCAACAATTTAACTATTTGAAATGGGTGAATGAACAGAACCAAACTGAAACAACGGTATTGTAAGAAGGGTTACAATGTGTCAGGTAATCACAATGAACCTAATTTTGCATTCCTTACCTCGTCTGCTAAGCATCAGCTTAACCATTACCATTGACCAATTTCGAATATGTGACAACCAATGCAGAATTGCTAAAATAAAAGCGTCAGCTAGTGAACTCAATACCCGGCTAACAAAGAGAGTCGGTTTTTTAAGATAGTGTTGTGTGAATTTTGGGTGAAATCAGTGAAAGCGCTCATACGCCGAGAGAAAGACCTCTGCCGGCGGATGAGAATCCGTTCTCGTGAGTCCATTCGCGTTCTCGCGCGATTTTGATTTTTGTTTTTCGTTGTGTCGACCCAATAGTCTGTTAGGATGGTATGTGATTTGTTTTAAGCTGCGCAGCGTCGTTATCACCTTTATCAATGCTGGCTGGTGAAACTAACCACAACGAGAACTACGCACGAAAACATCACATACAACCAACATAGCATAGTTTACAAATTACATACATTTTGTAATTTAGTAAAACACTGCTCTTACCGGGAATGCACTTGAAATATTCAGTAGAAATACTTATATTCTTATGATTTTACGGATTTTCACGCAGAAGCAAGTGAGTTGACGCTATCACTTGTCTTAACTCTTACAACTTTGTTTTGGTCCTAAAGTATAAGCTTTTTACAAATTTTACGGTAACTTACCTATTTATGAAATGCAACTTAAAATATGTATGTATGAAATGATATTATTTATTGTTCGCGTAATATTATGCACACACATTGCGTATGTTACGTTGAAAGAGGATGGCACGTGAAAACGTACTTTAAAAAAACATTAACATTGCACATTATATCATATTAAACATAAAATAACATAAAATAAAAAAAACTACCAGAATATCAATGATTCTGTGTTAAGAGGAATAGAACGCGACGATGACCAATGTCACCGATTCCTGAGAACGTTCAGCTTTTAATGCTATGTTTCTTTAACTCGGTTTTTGTCAGTATGAATTTCGTGGCTCTTATTTCACCTTTCGTCCAGTATGCCTTGAACCCTTTGCCGTTTTGTGTATTCTACTAACAGTAACTACCGCCATCGGGGGCAGCACGCTAAACTCGAGTTGCGAGTAAAGTTTGATGATGAGGCAAACGTAAACATGAAACGATGTCACGTCTACTGGAAACGACTTCATTGGGCGGCAACGTCAAACTTTAGCTTGGGTGACTTAATAAAATCCTCGCCCGCTTGCACACGCTTCTGGCTTTCCTGTGACGTCGTCGATAGGCGAAGATGCTGTCGTACGCACGTTCCGTTTGGAAGTCCTGCTATCGAAAAGTTTTCCCATATCCTGCTGCGTTTGAACCATAGATGGAGCGGTTCGACACATGGAGCCAACCAAACGGGCTCCGTACAGGCCAGGAAGTGTTTTGGAGCAGTGGAAAGTAATAGTAACCCTTAGTAATAAACTAAGGGGTAGTAATGGTTAGAGGAAATTAACGAGGACGAGATACCCTTTGATTAGAGATATGCGACAGTAACTGGTGTGAGTTTTCTCTGGAAGGAACATTTTCAGACTGGTCTGGAAACAACCGGTCCATACCAAAACGAGGCTCTTTAAAGTACAGTCCGATTGGTAAAATTTGTCGTCGGTATCGCTACACCAACACTCAGGCTATCGGGGCTCCATTAACGTTTCTTTTCCATCGGAGTCGCCTGGTAGGTTTTTCTTGTCATACGACATTGTCTTTAACGTCATTCGTGCGCAGCCAGAACGTTAGTGGAAGAGCTCTTGCAGCTGGAGTTAAAAGGTGATGTAGTGGAAGTAAGGTGATGGCTGACAATGATGTACCCTATATAAACGATTATGCCAGTCTGTGTTGGGTATATTATCCAGATATAGTTGTGCTTAAGCGAAACGGATGAAAGAATTACGGGTATAATTTGTTTGGGCTTATATGCGCAAAAAGGGACACCGTTTAGTAACAAGACTGGAATAATTGAATTATCTTATCATTTTGTTGTGCAGCACGGACCATACAACTACACGTTATCCGGATGTTGAATCACTACAACAAAGCGTATGACTAGAGCAGATACAACACCTTCTGCATGCAACATGTGTATATGAACATATGTATGCACTTTAATTCTGCTGATTAATCACTACCCATGGCCGGGTGATTGAATGGTAGTTGTTCGGGTGAATATGTGTATCTAATATCGGCGAAGGTGTCTGAGGCATACACCAGACTGAAACGCGAAACAGTAAAAATTGGATTGATGATCAATGCGACGAAGACGAAATGCCTGCTTCCTGGGGGCTCACCACGTGGTAGGGCCTAATTGGGAGGCAGCATATTAGTTGACGGCGACAACCTCGAGGTAGTAGAGGAGCTCTGCTGCCGCGGTACAGTCGTAACTTCGGACAACGACATCAGCAGCGAAATCCGGAAACGAATTTTTCAAGGAAATCGTGCCTATTACGGCCTTCACCGCCTGCTGAGATCCAGAAGGCTACGTGTCCGAACGAAATGTGAGATATATCGCACTCTGATTCGCCCAGTGGTCGTTTATGGTCACGAGTCTTGAATCATCCGAGCGGAGGATGCAAACGCTCTGGGCATGTTTGAGTGCCGTATCCTCCGGACCATCTTTGGCAGTGTGTTCGAGCATAGAGTGTGGAGATGAAGGATGAACTACGAGCTTGTACGCTGTACGAGCTGTACGGTGAAGCAGACATCTTGACGGTGGGGCATGAAGCAGGATACGATGGCTGGGGCATGTCTTGAGGATGCCTGACTCTTGACCCACCTAGAAGATCGACGGTGACCCTCAGTTTGGCATGAGGCGAAGAGGAGCGCAGCGAGTTCGTTGACTGCATCAGGTGAAGTAAAACCTGTCGGATATCGGGAGCCTACATGGATGGGGAGGCTGCAGCCAGGGACTGAGAGTCCTGGAAAAAAAACAATTAATTTAAATTTCAACAAGATGGGTTATATAAATACGTCAGACATCTTGCAACAAACAATTCAATAAGTAAGTAAGAAAGAAGAGCAACGGCATATATACAGTGAAACTACATACATGAGTTGTAGTAGCAGTTGCTGCAATTTTACTAATTGCCGACAAAATAGAGACAATCTCCTGGAATCGTGCTATTCCGTCTACACTTCCATCTCTGTGTGTTGAAACACACCTAAAACAAATAAGAGAAGAACACAAACGTGAGTACAACGACTACGGCCAGCATGTTGATGATACAAAAATTCAACTAAACCCGACTCAATAAATGAACAAAACAACAACGTTTTTTGGTTGCTGTGTGCTGTGTTGAAAAAAATGCAGAGGTACCAAGATAAAAATGAAGTGCAAAACTTCGTTAGACGCATCTCATCTTTACCTTAGCTGGTAATTTGCAGACCGAGTTTTACGTTTATTGTGTTGAGTTGTTATTTTTTTTCTCCTATTTGTATCTCTTTCCTGCTTTCTTAGTTTCTTTCTCTGCGATTAAATTTCTGCAGAAGTGTCTGAAGCCGGAAACACCGCTAAGAACTAAAACAAATTTCTCGTAACTGCACTATCCAGCAGTATTTACGCCGCCTTGTAAAGAATAAAGTTCCACTTTCTTACAGTTCTTTCTATGCCAATCGGGAACTCCTTGGCCCTTGGTATTTGGAGCAGTTTGGCAATACTTTTACAATCGTAAGTTAGCGTTGCCGGTTTATATTCCTGTCCTTTCTGTAAATATGCTAGCATAGCTTTTGTTACTGGAGAAATCAGGCTGCTTGTATTGTTTGTAGTACTATTTATTTTGCATTTTGTTCCCTATGCTTTACATTCCTAGACTGCTTCTGTCCAAGAACATCTAAGCTTCACCGATTGCTAATGCAAATGGCTGACTTCACTTTTGTTTTAGTTTTCCATCATCCTTACCACCCCGGCACTACGCTTTTGTTCGATACGTTCATGTTCGTGTGTTAATTTGTTGGTGTAACTATTTTCCCAACATAGAAACTCGTCATTACACACCGGAG
Source organism: Anopheles rivulorum (assembly GCA_018908115.1). Lineage (NCBI taxonomy): Eukaryota > Metazoa > Arthropoda > Insecta > Diptera > Culicidae > Anopheles > Anopheles rivulorum. Next base: position 63,921 of record CM032179.1, read on the forward strand.
CAGGGGCTAGGTTGGCGAAGCAAATAAATACTAATAGCAGCAAAGGAAAAAACTTTTAGTAGATCCGAAACAATAAGATAACATCGTGCAGTCGAATAGTGGTTACATAAAATTGTACTTCATGGTAAACAAAATTTTATCAATTTGCAGCAGTTTTGTCCTCCATCATCTTTCTCGATTTCCTTAGTATAGTATTCCATATGGGGGGCAGGGGAGGGGGGGGATACCATGAAGATACCAAAAGTGGGATATTCGAGCTACTTGTTACCGATTGCATCCGCTCCGTTTTTTGGTTTTTGAAAGCTTGCGAGTTTGTCGAAATCCCGGCACAAAAGAGTATGTCCCAACAGGGTACCAAGAAAAAAGCACAGTTCCGTATGTTTTAGATAATGGGCGGATCAAAAAGCAGGACTGTCTATTGTTTCGGCAGACATACGTTGTCTATCCATTAAGTCCGTTAGTCCGATTTTAGTAAACCATATACTGGTTCTACAGCGGAACACGTAATAAGAAGCTCCCCGGAAAAAAGCTTGTTTCAACCCAATAGCTTGATTTGCAAACGGAAGCCACCAAGTTAAAGCGAACATTGCGCAACGCCATTGGCGTGAAATATTGCATCGGTGTATTTTATTATGTTGGTAACCGTCCCAAAGGAAAGGATTTCAAAATTTAGTAGAATAAACCGTATACCATCGAATGATGTACGAATTTGTTTTTTTTTTTTTGTGTGGTATTCAACTTTTGGTTGGTGATATTTAGAGAAACCTTGTTAAACATCCATTTGTTACATCACTAAGTGTTAATATAAGGTTGAAGAATAATACTTGAACAAAGGGAAAAGCAGGATATAGAAACCGATTTAAGCGGATTTTGAGAGCTATTTGTTGGGGACGTGTAACACATTTTACCACTTTACGTTATCTAAAATGAGGCGGCATCTTTGCAGCAAAGGTTAAGTTTTTGCAAGGTGGTGCACTAGAAAATCGCCTCAAACTTGTGCGTGGCGTTGCATGTTGCAGGGTTCAAATGTATAACAGAATTACGTTTTATTCTAACTTCCCTCGAGAGTTTGCAGTTCTATTAAAGCCATATTTTTAAACTGTTGAGAAGGAACAAGTTCTTGACAGTAAAATTATGCCCTCTGATCTGTTGTTCATGATTAATTTTGCGTGACCGTGTAGTTCGGAATCGCACATTAAAGTTAATAAATTTTTAGTTAGCCTTTATTTTCTGCTCAATAATGTGGGAGGTATGAGATCTTTGCAAAGAATGGCAGAAGAGAATTTGCTAGGTCGTTAATAGGAAATAAAACAAAAACATAATTGAAGCAATATCTAAACCGTATTTTGCGTATACTAATGAATGGTGAGTATGGTTCCCCTCAGTCGTATGAATACCTATGATACTTTGAGTTTGTAACGAGTATTTATGCTGAACTTAAAGTACATGTACAATGGTACATGATGGTCATAAATGGGTTACATTACAATCTGTTCGGGCGAAGTAAATTTGACAACTTTTTTTTTAATTTGAAAAGTAAAACAATTGTAGTATCGATTGTGTACCTTTAAAGATTGCTTTGAAATAACATTATGTGAGAAATATTGAAAGTGTGGTAATCACAAAACTAAGGACATCAAGAGGTTTTGGTCTGCCATTTTAAACATTTTTTTTATATTTACGCATAATGGAATCCTAGGTAGAGAGGATCTATCTATACTACGCGTAAAATTCTATCCTACGTAGGGAGTATCGACAGCTCGAATTAATGAATTATCTTGAAATCTTATCTTATTATCTCGAAATTTTAACTTCCAATATCTATTCACCATTTTTATTTCACAAAAAACTATAATTGAAAATAAATAGTCGGTTATTGTCCATCGATACCAAGTACCATTATATACTTTTAATCCGTTTTTCAAGTGAACGAGTTATAGTTTCAGATGAATCCAAAACATAAATATATTGGCTGTATAATTAGAAATAAGATCCGCGGTAGGTGGATGTTACTAGCAGAAAATTCGTCCAGCATGTGTGGTTGAGTTCTTGGAAATAGTAGAAATAGTTGGTCCTGAATCATCTTTGATATCTCTTGCAGCTTCCTGAGGTGCTGCACCCGTATCGAAAATACTTGAATTCTTTAGTGAATTACTCGTCACCTTACGTTGGATTTAGCAGAAAGAACGCCTCCCCTGCCACTACCCGATGGGTAAATAAATCATGCTAATTTGAAAAGTTTAATTACCAAAGTTTATCACTCGTTATCTACTTTCGGCTGTGCTCGTTTATCATACATTATTTTCATGCGTATGCCGGCTGACATACACGGTGCGACTTTCAATTGAAAATCCAGAAAAATGATAAATAACTCGAAGAAACAAACATTTTGTTTTGTTAGTTGCATCAATCTCAGCGACATCGATTAGGGTGGGTTAAAACTGTCATGTAGTTTTGAATAAGTTGCTTGGAAACATATTTATAAAATTGATCACTAGAGAGGAAAAACATTCAGAAATTGGAGTTTGAAGACTTTTTTCTGTTCCAGAAAATAAACGCAGTGGAGTTTATAGAAATATGTCATATTGAAAGTGTTTAAACGTGAAAACCAAATAAGAAAAAAAATCATCGGTGAGAGAAACAATACATGGAGTTGAACACAAAACACAAAGTTTTGTAAAAATAGGAATATTCATGACACGCATATAAAAAAACGGTTGCGTGTGTATTTTATCATAGCTTCAGCACAACTAGGCAAACGCATCAACAATGGTAAGAGGATCGTCAATTAAGCGAAAGATATGAAAGCTTGGGAATTGAATCAAGACATCTAACCAGTAACATATGTAGAGGCTCTTAATTCCCTCTCAAGTGATGCATTTCAACGTTCAAGCTGATTGCTTCTGCCCGAGGTGAGTTTGCGAATTCGTTTTGACTTCATGGAGTTGGTTATGGTGGAAAGGTTTAAGTTGGAAGGGAAGAGAGACGACTCTCAACACTGGCAGTTCTTCACCTATATCGGTTCAGCTTTATGTTGAGTTTTTTTTTACTTTTTACTTCGTGTGCAGGTAAAACTAATGTAACAGCCGAGGTTAAATCGTCTTCGATTGAAACGCCTCAACGAGTAACACATGGAGGATGGGTAAATTGGTAAATTTTTATGTTTGTGTGTTTGTGTGTTTGTGTGTGTGCGGTTGATCAGATGAGTCAAGATGTCTCGCAGGTTTAGGAAGAACGTAAACCATATGCAAACAAATTGATTTTCCTGTACGACCTTCCTACCTCGGTTCGTCTGATTCAAATGGAATCTTACCCAACTCAATACTCATGCTTGTGTCGGTTACGTACGTACGTTGACATCATACACTTCTTCTACACGAGTGTTTTACACTGAGAGGATGATGAGGTTCGTTGCTTGAAATATCAGGAGCTCTTGCTGTCTAGCAGCATGAGTGTTTCACCTTTAACCGAAAACCCGGTGAGGTATGCGCTGGGTTGTAACTAGCTCTACGGTTATTTTGGGTGAAATGTTTGTGTAATGTTCCATTTGACTGCTACTTGAAAAGAAAAATAGGAAACATTTTTTGTAGTCGTGAGAGCGTTCAAGAAGTCAAATACGCTCATACGCTTACATACTGATGATGAAGCGAAATGGATGCACGGAAACACGTTTAAATCTCGTATCGAGTACGAGACATCTTCAGGCTGAAAGGGAACGCAACTTTCAGTATTTTTTTATACCGTAAAAAATAGCCATAAGCTGAGTAAAAGCGACTTATTGCGCGCTCATCTTGAAAGCCAATTTAGCGGAAAAAGAAATATGTTATTGAATTTAGTGCCGGCGATATACAAATTTCAATTTTTCGTTATGAGTCTCTTCCTTGTGCTACAGCATGGTTGTCCGCCGTGCATACCTCCTAAGGTGTTTATCTTTTCCTGCTCACACTCGTGTCGGTTATCAATACTGCGACGGAGGATAAGAGATTCCCCCATCCGAGTGGGTTGTTGCAATCGGTTGCTCTGTGATAAAGCCTAGGTACAGTTTTTTTATGAAAATTTGGAGAGACGTAGGGGAATGGTTGGCTAGTGGGGAATAAAATTACATTGCCAGTGAACCGTTTAGCGGTGTCTGCCTTATTAGCTAACGTTGAACATTGTTCGCTGCGGTGGTTTCTTTGCCGACAAATTTTAAAATTATGGCTCTGTCGTATGGTTCACGCTAACCGTTGCTTTGCTTTTAGAGTCTTCGGATTTTCCGAAGTGCTTTCCACGCGGGGCGAGAGAAATAACAAAAAGTTAAGATTCCAATTTCAACGACGAGAAAGGGCAGGTTGAATTTATTCTGCATTCTCGCTGGAAACTCAAACTTTCGCCCAACTACCTGGGATTGTTCTTGTGTGTTTGGCGATGGTGATCCTAAATGGCATGGTGTGCGATTTAAAAATCAGCACTAATTTTATGTGGAAATCAATAGGCATGCAAACCGCAGAAAGGCTGTACAGTTCCGGAAAAGCGATGGTAAAAAACTGTCGTATTTTGTCCACACATTGGGTTGTGTAGTTGGAGCGTTACATTGAGGGGAATGATTTTGTTTATTCTCGTTAGAACGGTAGGGGACAAATTCATAGATAACAAATCTGCACGGAAGAGAGAACGAACAAAATTATAAACTATATAATTTAGATCTGTCACTGTCTATTAATATGTAAGTATTTTTATCATTGTGATGATTTTCCTGAAGAAAATTGGAGTTTATCCATAATTTCAAATTTTGGACTTAGTTTTTGTGCATCTGTTTTACAGTTCTATATATATAAAGCGTTCAGGCAAATAAACAGAAATATTCCCATATCTTATTTGCCGGTTTGTCAACCACGCAGAACCAGAAATTAAGTAATATATCTTTGAAATTGTGCAAAATCAATTTATGTAAAAATATCATTTAATATATAGATATGTATGGGGCGGCCCGGTGGTGTATTTGCCAACGGTGCCAGTTCCTAACACGACCGCACCGGGTTCAAATCTCATTCGGACCGTCCCCCCGTAGCACGGTCTGACTAGCCCGCTACGTGGTAAAATTAGTCTAATACGGACTGGCCGTTCCAACATAAATAAATAAAAAAGATATAGATATGTAATAAATCAACAAGCAAATACATCAAAATATGTACATAAGCGCTGTTGTGCTCGTCAGCGACCCGTTCGGCACGAGACGTAGAGGAGCTCAGCGAGTTCGTTGGCTGGACCAGGTGGAGTCTAACTTGTCGCAGATCAGGTGCAGCCGGGGGTGGAGGACTGCAGCCATGGATCGAGTTTCCTGGAAACGAATTGGCGACCTGACCATATCGACACAACGTGCACAACCCTGAGCAGGCCAAGAAGAAGACATAAGCACTCTTATAATATTTATAAATTTTCTGTCGAGCCGAATGCAGCCGAACGTAGCTTAACGAAAGCGCTCAGGTTTCGGTAACTGCGATCGAGGGCAGTGTTTCGAGATTGAACATCAGTGTTTATTTGATATCATGTAATGGTTAATGTTTTCAAACGGATTCATATTCGATATATCGACGTAGTGCTTGTATGTGTTACTTTGATTATTAAGCTTGCGGCACGGATGACGAAGATTTTTTAACTATAGAAATTATTTTCGTTTTAGTTTGTGTAATGTGTTCCGTCCATCACCCATCACGATTTGTACGTTGCAGTGCCGAATTATCGAATTCGCCTTATAAAAAATAATCCAATACCTTTCCCATACCCAACAACATAGTAAATTGAAACAATGCTTCACCCAAATCATTGGCAACCAGTTCGTCCAATCACATTCATTTCAAGTGTAAGCACTCGGTGCTCCCTGAAATGGAAAACTTGCACGCAAATTAAAGATTAATCGGGTGGAAATCACAGCATTAAGCGATTTATCCGAAGAAGCGTGGAAAATGAGTGGTCAATGCATGTTTTTTTGTGCTTGGTGTCATCATGAGTATTATTACTGGCAAAATAAAATGAAACGCCATCTTTCACATGGGTGAATTGTGGCGAGGGATTGAAATTGTGTGAGAAAAATTAATGACGATAAACGCAGAGATGAAGTATAATCAAGTAAATTAGCGATATAAAAAGTCCTTGGGGACGTTAATCTTTCATTAAAATCCGTATTAAAATCGACAGATTAATTAACATTGTATCACGATAAAACAGGAGAGCTAGAAAAAAGTTTTTGAAGAAAATAACTGAACTTCAAAATCGAAAAATCATGAGATACTAGTGCAAATATCGAAGCATTGTTGTTGGTTATAATTTTTTTTAAATTTATTTTTAATTAAGCTAGAACGGCCAAGCCGTATTAGACTAATTACTACCACGTACCCTGTTAGCCAGACCTTGCTACGGAGGAGCAAAAAAATATATACATAAGTTCTGTTGTAATCAAATAATTTAAATTGAAGTGATACATATCTTTTTCCTAACAATCAACATACTGTTTTTGGCATTTCGCAAATTTTTATGTACGCGTATTACATATGGAACAAAAGTAAAATGAGGCATATGTGTGTTTTTTCAGTTGAATATAACAATATAACAATATTTGGACAATGCAAAAAACAATTCACATGGCGTTTCATCAATCCTACATCCATTTATCATTGGACGATTTCGTATTATTCCTACACTAGTACAGATACAAGTCAATGAAGATAAACAAATAAAAAATCGTTCTTTGTAGCTAGCTGTATGCTGCTGGAAATCCTCCGCAGACAAACTTACTGGAACTGAAAGCATCTATGATATCCCAACCGCAAAGCTTATCTTAAGTTTTTTTACCAGGGACCAAGGTATGAAGGAAATAAAAACGATAATTGATGACGAGGTACCACCGGAAAGTGGTACCATTACGTACGTACTTCTATCCCAACACCCATAGCGTACGAGGGCAGCTATATCAAATCCAAGATCATTTTAGCTCTCGAGTACTCTCGAGGCGGTATTTCGTTAATTAAGTGATTCATTCTAGGACCATTCCTGCACAACCGCGGCGACTGCTTCGTTTTTTCCATGCAGTTGGAGAAGACTGCATTTGCCAGCACAAAATAAACGGTCTATACCACTTTGAGTCTTGTTTGCGAGATGCAAATAAACTGTTGTTTAATGTTGACTTTCAGAATTGGTTTGCCATGGACGGTGTTGGACGCTTAAAATGGCACACCATTCAGTTTGTTTAGGGTGTACATAACTGTGCGTGTGTACGTGTTTGCAGTGGTGTGAGCGAAAGCGTATTCAAGAAACGTGCAAAGAGTGTAGTATCCCTAATGAACCTGGCACAGGCCTACCAAGCCACACACATCTAATGTGCAGCAACACACCTTATGCTGGCCTTTTCAATGGAAGCAGCTCAATCCTCCTCGACCAGCTATTGCGATGCTCTAAGCAAGAGAGTGAAAACGCTATCTTGAGTAATGAGCGCTTTTTTATGTTAGAACGGCCTGGCCGTATTAGACTATTTTTACCACATAGCAGGCTAGTCAGACCGTGCTACGGGGGGACGGTCCGAATGGGATTTGAACCCGGTCCGGTCGTGTTAGGAACTGGCGCCGTTGCCAAATACACCACCGGGCCGCCCCTATTGAGCGCTTTTATCCTGTATAAAAAACTAGAAATATATAATGCTTTTCCGTCCCAAAGTTAATCAACAAAAACACACTCTTCCTAGCTCCTGGGTGCTAGCTAGTTGGAATACAATGATAACGATCTTTGATTTTGAATGTTAAAACAACCCCAAGAACCGCACCTTTTCGAAAGTGTCTAAAATATTAGCAGGTGCGCTATTTTAAAAAAAAATCTAAGTAACATTACTATTACTGATTAAAAAAAATGTCTGAAGACATTTAAAGTCAGCCGTGTATTTGTGATCAGTCCATTTTCCATCGTCGTATTTTCTTAAATTTCTGTACTGATTTTTCTTTGTTGATTTTACTGATGACGTGATTCAAATAAGGACACTGTAGTTATAGGTATACCCCAATGGTAAACAACCCCACCGGTAAGCGATCTTCTACTCATTTTACATATTTACTCATTCCTACAGCTTTCTTCGTCAGGCTGTGTCATTTGTTCCTGAGTTATAGAGGCTGCGTTATGGCGTCTGAAAAGGTTCCAACCAAAACAGGGTTTTTGTACGGAACACGCGATGTTCCGTTATATTGAGTTAACAATAGCCTCACATACAACCTTCTACGTCATCAGTAATGATACTAAATGTAAGTCCTTGCTACTTTTATTTTGGGTCAGTAGAGGTTTATTCCCAACAGAAGATTAAGACTTTATTTTTTTTAAACACATCATACCCCCTAGGCTATACTACGGCCGAGTAGTCTTTATGAATAAAAATATTTAAAAACCCAACGAAAACTTCACGATATTTAAATCAATGTTAAAAATATCACACCAATCAACAAAAGATGGTCCATGGTACACTTCCGTTACGTAGTCGAAACTTGTTCCACCCTCAACTCGGCAGAGCATCAGATGCAAGCTGGCAGATTGAAAAACAACGCCAAATGTTTTATGGTTCGTTATCTGGACGCCCAATGCCGAGACTGCACTAGCCGAAAATGGTGCGTTCACGTTTTGCTCACCAGCGAAGGAGTGCCAACAGAGCGAAAAAAGAAATGGTCAAATAATAGAAACAGACAACCTCCACTCTCGCTCATAGTCACTGAGGTGTAATGGGTAAAACCTTGCGACAGTTGACGAATTCGAAGCGATACTGTCCACTGCCATCTCCCACAGCGCAAGACAAAGCGGTCGCCTTCCGGTGATAAATTGGACAGAATAAATTTTTCCAAACAGTTACGATCTTCTATTATTATTTCGCCAATCTCTTCAACACACAAGGCGATGGCATCTTCTATTCCGTTCGGCTTCTTTCTGCTTGGTGCGTAGGTTTATTAGAGTGACTTCTGGTTAGCGCTGAATGGGAATTTGGGGTTTGCCTTTACCACATTGCGTGAGTGACACTGACTGTTGACATCATTTGTAAAGAAACAGATGCAAATAGAGAATATGCTTTGCTTGCTGCATTTTTTATTTTCATTGAAACGCTCAAACGTTCAAATACACTAGTATCTCGAGAATCAAGCTTTATACGTTTTATAACAATAACCACTTATATATACAATTGTATGTAAGACGTGTTTAAAGTGCTTCACGCGATGAGATAAACTTGTAATTGCTACGAGCAATACATTACAAGTATATTTCTAGTTTCAAACAGACTCAACAAACGACCGATGTATTTTCACTGAATATTGTGAAAGCAAATATTCCTGTACATGCTGAGAACGAAAAAAAATTCGTGGATTTGAAATACCAAGAAGCCTGTGCTTATGCTTCCCATCAAGCAACTTCTCAGTCCTGCGTCCGATCCAAGGCATCGGACCTGTTACCTGTCTCGATCAAGGACGTACCCAAAGGCATCGTCACGGCAACGATGCAACGATAACTAAGCGTTAGTCCACAGAGGAAGGGTGTTCTATCAGGCAAATTAAAAAGTCATAAACATTGCTCTGGGGGCTACATCTTGCGGGTGCTAACGAAACCCATTAGCTGACACCGTTGTACATCGCTGGTGTACACCGAACTCTGCAACGAAACGAGCACATCGCGGGCAATTGCTCGCCACAGAGTAATCAAATGCCGTTCCAGGACGGTACCGAAAGCAACGCCCAGAAGCACATTTTAAATTCAAATGGATCCGATGGTTCAGTTCGGTTGATTCGAGCTCGAAAACCACGTCGCTGTGACGGTATACGTAGAAGTGATTTACACATCGAAACACACCATAGCAACAAGACGCAAGAAAAACAACGACAAAAAAACATCGCCACAGTTCTGCCAATTTTGAAATCGCACGAAGATGATGCGGTAGCACACCAATACTACCAAGAAATGCCAGTCTAACTGGTATTATTTTTTTTCATTTCCAGCTTATTCACACCTATTCCTTTCCCACCTTGTAGCGCTGGGTGTGCCGCACGAATCTACCGTTGCAAAACAGCAACTAAATCAACCAACAAGATCATGCAATTCTAGGAAACTCTCCGTTGCAGCATCAAAAATATCGATTGTGGGTACTACATAGGGCCTCGATGTATGTGCACATCCCTGCAAAGAATAAACGTTATACCCTTGTGGTCAGTGCAAGGGAATGCTTTCACGATGGAGAATCGGTTGAAATGCTACTTCCATCCTTAGGTAGCACCTCGTAGAGCCGGCGTTGTGATGCATGTAAGCAACTCAAAGCAGGATTCCTATCAGCAAAGTGGTACAGCTAGGCCCAGAAGATGCCACAAACTTATAGTGCGACGATCAGTGAGTGTTCCATTTGGTGGTTAGCTAAAAGTCAATCTGGTTGAGAAGTTAAACCACACGTGGAAAGTTTCAGCAGCGATTAAATGGTTTAACGTTCAGTCCATTATTTTACACAAACCATCGTTAATTTCCATGCATTCGTAAAACTGGAAACGCAAACTACAAGCAACGTGATTCAATCTTGTTAAGCATGTCCGCTAACTATGGTACTTATTTATTCGGAGCATCGGTTAAAAATTATAGCTAGATTATCAAAGATAAATAAAATGAATCATTGTCACTGTAGAAAAAAACAAACCACACACACGCAATACAACGCTACTTGAGTATTGTTGGCCTTATCCGTTACGGTTCATCTCGTTTGTATCACGTAGCTCACAAAGAACCGTCAGATAATCGAAAACTGCCCTTACCAATCAACGCGATGAAAATGGGATGGTAAAGTAAAGCACGGAACCAATTGCCACTGAAGTCTATCATCGCCAACAATTCGACTGAGGGTAAGTGCAGCCACTGGTGCACGACCCGGGAGGTCAATAAGAGCCACAAAACACATGCCTTGGTGTGTTGATATTTTTCGGTAGTAGGTTGACAGTTAATTGAATATTAATTAACTTCGTTTAATTTATGTATCCGTAGGTTGTGGATGGAAAAGTTGATAAATTAAACACTTTCCTACCGCTGCATGAAACATGCTGAACAAGGGCGTACGGATGTTGCAAGTAGTTTTTAAAATCGATTTTCCGCGCCTGATGGTGTGATTGTGTGACACAATATTTGCATCAGAAAACTCGATTCACCTGATTCGATAAAAAATCGCCATTTTTAAACTAATCGCAATGATGAATCGTATTGCTAAGTATATATATATTAGTCTGAAATGCAAAGGTGTAAAAGGCAAACAAATGAAACACAATCATCAATTGTTATGTATGTAAGTCTATTGAAAGAATCGTTGGTTAGCGATAGAGATATTTACAACAGTCAATTTTAATGTTGTATTTGACAACGGCGCTATGTCCTAACTCGACCGGACCGGGTTCAAATCCCGTAGTGAGCACTGACTATGCAAGTACGTGGTATCTGATAGTCTAGTAAGCCATTTGATGGCCGGCATGACCGAGTAGGTCGTTAAGCCAAAAGAGAGAGATCTCTTTTGAGAGAGAGAGAGAGAGAAGAGAGAGAGAGAAAGAGAGAGAGAAAGAGAGAGAGAAAGAGAGAGAGAGAGAGAGAGAGAGATGACTATAAAACGGAATCTTGTTTAGCTAAATATTCAATTTTATTTAAAATAATATGTTCTCCAAACTAATGACAAGCAAGATCGCAGCACGCGTAAAATATGTCCCCCAACGCAGTAAACAATAACGATAAAGTGAATAAATTCTCCACACAAAACAGCTTCCTGCAGCAGACGCTTTGCCTCACTACAGCAAGAATGGGATACAGCTTTCAAAAAAGATCTTTGTTGCATGTGCTCGAGCCACCTCCTACACAGCCTACTGAATGCATTAAAGCTGACCGAGATGAAGCTCCGTAACCGGTTCGGAAGCTGACTAAAGGCGCCAAAGCACCGTTATCTTGTATTTATAGGGATTAAATATTTTATTTCCCTCTTCATAACTCTCCTCCACAGTTGGGCACACACCACCCACAAACCGCCTACAAACGTACAGTGCTGGAAACTTCGTCCCATTTCAAAGGTCCTGATCCGGGGTTTTCGCTCTCAGCAAGAGTTGTAGTGTATGCTATACCCACCATGTATGGTTATGCCTGTGTTTGTATGTTCACCCGTGCATGGAACAATCACCCTATGCAAACTCACGTTTTGGATGACAATCGCTCGACGATGCTATGCGGTGCTGCTTCTTTATGTATGTTCACACCCGAATTGCACGCTCGGACTAGCTGCACCCATTGGCTCACATTTGCACATATTAATTTGCATAGCGTGCTTTTTCACTCAAAAACCATAAATCGGATTATCGGAGGAGCACCAGAAACGTTCGTGCCATGTTGTATCGCTTACCCTGTACTTGAAAAGAGAAGAAATGGCGAGTGCGGAATGAAAAAAACAACTTCGCACAGTCTTTAAAGAGCACTCGACCCGAAGGCAATGCATATGCTGTAATCCTCTGGTTTTATTTAAGTTTTTTTTATTTGTTCTCCTGTTGTTTCTGGTGGCACACAGCCAAATGGGGCATAGCGGGGTCGATCATACGTGGTCTATTTTATACTTATGCCACTCTGCGCAGATTGGAAGCGTTAGACAAACTCTGTTCACTGTTTACTGAAAACACAGTACTTGTATCTTTAAGTTGCACTTGATTTGAAGCAAGACAGCTAAGCAATTCAATAAATACTAAATGGGCTCCCTGCGTAAATATTTTTTTTTTCTATCCAACAGTTATATGCAATTCTAGACATTCTATTCTAGGACTAGAATTGTGTAGATTTGTCATTAAAAAAAATTTAATTAGTTACAGTTACAGTAACTTTAAATCTATAGGGCATTCATTCTAGCTATTGCGAATCAAAAGTAACCAACAAAATGAAAAGTGCCTACGCAGTGTGTACAGTAATGGCAAAAATATCGAGTACGCATAAGCTGCAATTCTCTCTCCCTTGCCTTAAAAAGTTCGCTTGTGATGGGTGAGGTGTGTACAATACACCTTTCTAAATCATATTATATTGTATATTGCACGCTGCAACCCATTTTATTTATTTTTAGTTTTTTTTCATATCGTCGATATTTGATTTAACATATATATTTAAACATCCGTTACGTTACTCCCATGGTCGCGAGCAGCACCAAACATAATCAATTTGCGTTAGACTTTTTGTGATAGTTTATGAAACTTCGCACAGTAACGATTGAAATGCGGCGGCCTATCCCAAATCTTCATTTTTACCTTCCTTCGATGGATGGGCAAAGTAGCGTAAAAAGGTTTATTGAAGGTAGCTTGCAAGCCTTCCCACGTGTGTTAAATCGAGACCGAATTGAACGATAAGCAAACCGGTATTCAGGATTGTTGCCGTAACGCACCAAAACCTCTTTCCAGGAAATTGGGAATCTTTGAAGCTGAGGGGATGAAATGCAGACCGGGTGATGCACACGAAATCGATATCTCAACTGGATTTGCTTCAATTATGTTTGATCAAACTTCCTGGTTGATGTTAAATATATCTGGACTGATGAATGCCTAAAGTAACAATACCACGAAAACTTTTAATGTCGTTTCACCCATGCCTGCTCACTCACTAACGGTTAACATACATGTTACATGCATGTTCTTCAGTGAATAAAAATATGCTGTGACCACCATGAAAAATCATAATGTTACTAATTTGATCTAATAAACATCTTTTAAGCAATACAAATGCACCAAATCAGGACATAGATAGAAACTATGCTAAACCAGAAGGGGTAGAAAGCGTTTATTGTGAGTGAAATGGGCAAAATAAGCAAACATTTTGTTCTTCTACAAATTTAGCACAAAAGTATTTACTTTTTTCAAACTTAACATGCATAGTATTATTCGAAACTTGTCCACGTTTCTAAAGTCAACTAATGCGTTTGCCTTGCTAAATCAATACTAAAGCTAACCAAACCGATCATCTGTCACGATCGAATCAGTTCCGGAACAAATGCATCAAAGGTAAAAAGAGACATCCAACATATAGAGAATGCGCATTTCCCCGAAACCAAGTAGACATCCATTAAGCTATCAAGACACCCGGATACGGAACTGCAACACCAATCATAGAGAGATGGCACTGGCACAGAGATTACGACATCCGGTAGCGTAGCAAACGTCGGATAAGAAACCATCATCACCCAACGCCACGGAACCACACTGCGCAACGGTAGAACAACGTTTCGTAAAATGTTACAGGAAATAATGCACCCTCCGCTGGTCCCATTGCGTCCTAGCCATTGGCCGAGAGTGTATTTTATTTCAGATGATAATGGTCACTCGGGGGATTGGTACCGCCGATTTGCTCGTATCCTGCAGCAGTGCATTCGCATTCAGTTATGTATTTTTCCTCCTCCTTTCTCCTTTTCTAGAAATGTAGAGCAAGCTGATCCGCCGTAAACGGATGTGAAAGGATGCAAGAACACGCCAGGATGCTAAGTGATGGACGTCCCACGTTTAACAGAGCAAAAAGTATACGTGAAGCAGAAAGTGATATTTTTTGTCCCCCTTCGTCATCAAAAACTCCACTAGAACTTGTCATAGGGCTGTCCAACAGGGTGGTGGGTTGAAAACAGCACCCGCTTCTACCTAACGCAAGTGAAAACGAAGATCATCTGCTTCTGACAGCAAATGGTGACCGTTTCTGCATCACGCTTTCGTTCGTTTTATTTTATTTCATTTTATTTTTTAATTTTTTTTTTTTTTTTGTAAGAACGAAAGTAACTTAGAAGAGACCATCCACTTTGCGCAGCATACTCTGCATTGAAGATAATTCTGGGGGGATGTGTTGCTTGCTATCACACCGTACTAATATTTGTTGACAACCAAGCAACTGACGTTAATGCAAGATGCTTCGGTGTGTGGTTTCTTAGTTGCTTCCACAAAGCTTGCAATGCCTTTATCAGTATATCAAACTGCATTCTAATACCATGAAATTGGATGAACCTTACGTACAACGTCCTCTTTCGATTCCAGTTGATTTATATTCATTTCTTGTACGTTACAATTCATGTACATCTGCAAGTTGAATCGTGCTAGGCAATTTACATTCGTATATTCATTTACATTTAGGCATTTAAATTCGTATATTCAGCATCATTCGCTTCGAATGGGGTTAAATTCGAATTAGGTAAATTCACTACAAAATGACAACATCAAGATTTTTCATTATTATTTTAGAATATGTATCATTATTTGATGCATAGTGTATGTACGTGCGGTTTTAAACTAATAAATGAATAGAGTGTTTATTCAAAAATATTTAACAAAATAATTTATTCCTGTAGACCAGCAATATCTCCGGACAGGAGAGATTGTTTCATAATTATATCTTGAAATACTATGAATATTAAGTCCACAGTAATCTCAAAAGAAGTAATCATATTCGGTAATCAAAATATTCGAAAAAAAAATTGTAATCTTATTCTCTTCAGTGCGAAATAGAGGGTCCGTCCGTGGGTTTTTTAAACGGTTATAAATTGAAAACTACTAACGCTACAAGAGATTTTTTCAAACTATTTTGTTTATTTGAAATCTCAATCCTTCCGGTAAGCAATAGCATTATTTCATCCATATGGTTGCCACGGCTAGCCATACAAAACCCAATACGGCCGGTGTAATTTTTGAGTACATTTTGGGTTGTCTATGTTCTATGATAGAACGAATTAATTTTTAAGCATCGATTGTCTCTGGTTTTTGGCGTAGCATTCTTTCAATTTATTTTAAGCAATATTTCCACTTGTGAGAAGCTATCATTAACAACCTGACAAAACCGTCTGACCGTTCTATGTGTATGTCAGAGAAATGAAATATTTAGTGCTTTAAAATCCGATCCACGACTGCACGATAATTCTATGAAAGGCACAGCAAACATGTCAATATGAAACCACGCCAGGTGCATCGAAACAGTCGCTTAAAATGTTTGTCTTTGAAACACCCAACTTTAATCACGTTTTACTAGGGGGATTTCCGTATCCTCCATTCTCGTACGGTGTGCTGTAGTCAGAGACGGTACCCGAAATTTTTGTTCCGTGGCCGGATGCGCAGATTTGCGGTGAAGTTAAAAGAAGAATGATTATCTGCACAGGCAAACAAGCAAACAGTAAAATCCATGAGCTTTCTGCTATTAAGAGCAATGAGGGCTTTCCGTAAACCACCCATTTTGGGACTGGATGCGCTTAATAATCATCACAAATTTGCAACCATGCATCAGCACACATTCTAATTATACGAATGTATGCTCCGGCCGTGCTCGCATTCATCCAAAATTGATACCGGACCTGTGAAACCCGGTCAATAACGGCGTAAATCACGAAATGGAGAAATAAGAAGATTGGGGCGGCACGGTGGTGTATTTGGAAACGGCGCTAGTCCTTACCACGACCGGACCGGGTTCAAATCCCATCCGGACCGTTCCCCCGTAGTGAGCACTGACTATGCAACTACGTGGTATCTGATAGTCTAGTAAGCCATTTGATGGCCGGCATGACCCGGTAGGTCGTTAAGCCAAAGAGAGAGAGCGCTAAAGAAAACAACACCTAATCCGAAAATATTTCCAAACCCTATATAGCTTGCCAAATAGCGATTAAAAATCCCGATTCTACCAATAAAAAATATCCTCCGATGGGATTTGAATTGGGTTCTCCACTAGCTTGGGATGTCAACCTGGTAAAGCAGTTTTACTT
>CM032179.1:196988-212250 GCA_018908115.1 Anopheles rivulorum
CAAAAAGTCTCCAAGTGACGAAAATAAAAGTCCATACATGATGCGTCTCTGATATTGTTTCCTAAAACAGATGGATATTGGAATGTGGTACAACATTAGCATA
The DNA here is from genome assembly GCA_018908115.1 of Anopheles rivulorum. Classification (NCBI taxonomy): domain Eukaryota; kingdom Metazoa; phylum Arthropoda; class Insecta; order Diptera; family Culicidae; genus Anopheles; species Anopheles rivulorum. The sequence goes on from CM032179.1 coordinate 197,092, forward strand.
AAATAATTGATTGGATGATACGAAATGTACGCACGTTGTGGCATTTTTGGACGTTGTCAGCAGGGCGAAGAACAGTAAACTGAATATTGGCATGCATTTTAGCACGGTAGACGGGGTGCTGCTACGATCCGTGTGTTGAATCAATGAAAAGTAAAGCAACACCGTTGTAATAAACGGTATCAACTTTGAGATGGTTGAGTTATTCTAAAATTTAAAAATAGAAGAGAAAATAGAATTAGCAGTTGAGTTATTGTAAGCATTCTAAAAGATAAAAACGAAACGATGGTTGTATACAGTTATCAATTACAGTTTTGTAATGATGAATTACTTTAAAGAAGAGTTTTGCAATAAATTGATTTAATATTGTTTTCAAACCATTGTTTTTTTTTCTAGATTTCGTAGATAAAAGCAAAGATCGATAAGTAACGAAAAGCAGGAAAAACGAATTTTATGTGATTGCGGTAATCTTGCATAGAGGATGGATTATACTTTGGAGAAATATTTGAAGGGGATTGCGAGAAGATAAGATTACAGCAAATACTTACATTTGTGTCGATAGCACTTTGCGCCATAATTATTGTTATCGCACCGTTGCTGATTACTGCACTGTTAAGATCCTTTATATTCGTTTATGGGTATATGTTTTTGCAAAAACACGACGAAGTCCTAAAATGGAATACAAGTAAGAACAATTAATACACGATTACTTTTTATTATTACTACACATGTTTAAAAACATCCGATAACGAAAATAAAATAGATGGTTAACCAGTTTTTCAAGCAAAGCCTCCTTTTTCAAAGACCGCAGTAAAACTAGAGCAAAAACTAAAAATGTTCAGCTACATGCTAGACAAATAAGATGAAGGATCACTAATTGGCGATTCTGATGCACTGTTTTATTGCTTGAATCTGTGCACATGATATGAAATCTATTACATATAAGCTAGTATGCTATTTCATGATAAGTTGTAATAAACTAACACTCCGTAACACAATAAACACAATATTCAAACATTGATTCCATTACCAATTGAGTACAAATCGTCAACCTGACCAATTTCATACACACAACCGAACAACACTGCGCTCAATTCCACACTTAGGATGAGCTGCTCCGATACGTGCCGAGGTCAACTTTGTGATCGGTCAAAAATAAATGTGAAAATGATAACACAGCGCGGCATTATCACAATCTAGAGCACATTATTTTTATTGCTCTTTGGCGGCTAACTTTTGGGAATCATTTTCACGCTCCATTGATTGAATGTGATCGATTCGTTTCTAAGATAACTTTTAGTATTTAAAATGTTAAGCTACACAATCTTCTTTACCACTGAATTGAGCTTAAACCAATTAAGGTTTACTAAACCTAATTGATAGTAAAGTAACTAAACAGATTTATGCATAAATAAGAATGGTAGTCAACTAATAACTAAAGCAAATAATTTAGATGTAATTGATTGAGAAGCACTATAGACTAACAGTTAAACAATTGTTTTACGAAACAGCGACACAATAAACTGAACCATTTTCGTTTTGGAAAGAGTTGCAAGAAAGGTTAGAGAATTTACAATACAAAAAGCGCAAGAAGAAAAGCAAAAAGTACATAGGTTTGTTTACACTTATTTTGACAAAAAAAAAATCTCGGAACAACATTTGACAAGCATGCCATGAAACCCAAGTGACAAATTTTACTACTCTAGCCGGCCTCTATACATACCTACGAGCAGCCAGCAATGAACTGAAAATAGACGTATTAAAACAATTGTAATATCAGCGACATTCTTTTTGTCGTAAATTATCGAATGATAGCTGGAAATACAAACAGAGCAAGCATCCCTAGTATCGTCACTTTAAAATAAAACAGTCAATTTTACAGTAGGCTTTGCGCCTGGGTTCAGCTGCAGCTATAGCAACCTTGTTCGAACTGCGCTGCTCTGCGGTAGGTTTGACACGAATGTAAATGATGTTTACATAAGAACAACCTACAGCGAAAACAATTATTGGAAAACACGAGAAGAAGAAACAACGCCAAAATTGTTGTGTTTTTCGTTTGCGTTGTTTGCGGAATAATAATGCCCTGAGCTCTTAGTTTCAATAAGTTGAAAAATGAATAACCATTGATAAACCTGTACGTGATGGGTGTGATGATGGCCATGTTTATAGAGTAAATGAAAGGTTAAGAGAAGAGTAAAAGCCACAATCAACAAAGGTCGAAATGGCTCGTAAACCAGAAACACAATTACAAAACACTCCAGTAGATGTAATATCTGCAGTGAAGTTTTCACCTAAAATAAATAAGTTTTTGCTGGTTTCTTCGTGGGACACTACCGTACGTCTTTATGATGTTGTTACCAATACCTTACGACAAAAATTTATTCATTCATCACCGGTACTTGACTGCGCTTTTCTGGTAAGTACATACATGTGTGGTTGCGTGCCAACGTTACTTATATTTACCCTACGATTTTGTTTACAGAATTCGACCAAAACTATCAGCGGTAGCCTGGATAATGTTGTAAAGCTATATGACCTTAATGCGAGCGTTGAAACTACACTGGGCAGTCACAATGCCGGAGTAAAATGCGTAGAATATTCGGCAAAACTGAATGCTATCCTGACGGGCAGCTGGGATCGAACGGTGAAACTTTGGGATGTGCGTGAAAAAGATTGCGTGGGCACGTACGAACAAAGTAACGGAAAGGTATATTCGATGAGCAGCATCGAGGAGAAGCTTGTAGTGGCTACTTCGGAACGCAAGGTTTTGATATGGGATTTACGCAAGATGGACAACTATATTGAGCGGCGAGAGTCATCATTGAAGTACCAGACTCGCGCTGTACGCTGTTTTCCGAACAAGGAGGGTTATGTGATGAGCTCAATCGAAGGAAGAGTGGCAGTGGAATACTTTGATCCTAACCCTGAGGTGCAGAAGAAGAAGTTTGCTTTCAAGTGTCACCGTGCGAAGGAAAACGACATTGAGCTCATCTATCCGGTAAATGCCATCAGCTTCCATAGCGTTTATAACACGTTTGCCACTGGTGGGTCAGACGGCTATGTTAATATATGGGACGGATTCAACAAGAAACGATTGTGCCAGTTTCATCTGTACGATAGTTCTATTTCAAGCTTATGCTTCAGCGATGATGGTAGTACCTTGGCAATCGCATGTTCATACATGGACGAGGCGGAAAATGCTCCGCAGCCACCACCACAACCGACTCTCTACGTTCGCTATGTGAATGAGCAAGAAACTCGACCCAAATAATTATTGCAAGGCCGCAAAAGATCTTTTAAAAGTACACTTTAATTACTGATATGGGGGTGGCCCGACCGTGTTTTTGGTAAGGATAACAATTCATTAACCGACTCTAAGTTCGGCACGAGGCGCATAGGAGCGCAGCAAGTTTGTTGGCTGGATCAGGTGGCACAAGGCTGCAGCCAGGGACCGAGAATCCTGGCGAATTATTGTTGACCGCACTATGTCGCCACGACGTGCTTTATCGTGAGCAGGCCAACGAGAGAGAGAGAGAGCGAATAATTCATTAAAACACGCTTGTTTGGTAGTAGTCAATAGTTTCGACTGTAATTGAAAAAAATATCCTACACTCAAATATAGTTTTAATTAAAACAGCCTATTTATTTGTTCAAATTGTAATAGATTAGTATGTTGTAAAATTGCTTTTGATTAAAATTACCAATAGTGTTCGTCAGATCGTAAAATTAGTTGTTTTGAATAAAGTTCTTCCACAATGCTTTGTATAACAAACGATTTGTGTATGCCATGTGTTTACTATTTCAATATATCTGCTACTTTTGGTACGGAAAGGTTCGGATATTATTATGTTGAAGGGTCTTGCGAGAGTTGAGTGGTATCTTAGCCAGATAATCCATTGTCCCTTCAGTCAAGTACATATTGTTTATTGTCATGTATATTTTATTAAAATATAATTACTTGTTTGTTATTAATGGTCCATAGCATTCAACTGCATCACATATTAATTTTAGATTCTATATTCATCCGACCCATTAGTTTGTTTTCTCAAATGTAATATTTTTTGTAATTCCGAAACTTATGTTAGATGCCGGCAGAGCATTGATCTGAGTCTTAAAGATTTATCCATTTAAATAAAAATGGAACCCGCAGGAAAAAAAAAAATTCATGGCGGAAAAGCTCAATCTTACTGGAATAAAGGGTAAAGACGCTTTAAAGGTTTGTAAACAAGAATCCCCTGCTGGTCACACATCGGTAAAATTATTTTTCACATACAAATTTTCGCTGTTTCTTACGTTTTTTTTTTACATGACATGGAAGGTATCGGGCTTTTGTCTCGTTTATCATAGCATAGCTATATCTATCAGTGGATCCAGACAGGGTTTCCAAAGCTGCGTTCAATGCCGCCGAACGACGACAAAAACAGTGCCGGAGGATGTTCTGATTCAATACACTAGTGATTGCAAATTGTTTCTAGTAGCTTAAGTTGGGGTATTTTGTTCCCAGCGTTCTTGGAGTTTCGTTTTCCCGTATCTTATAGGTGACTTTTTTCATTTCTTTTTTTTTGCTTCACTACTCAACTGTGCTGCACAAGGTAAATCGCTGGTAGTCTGTGTTTCTTTATGTGAAAACGAATATATTTGTATGCAAATTGCATTCCCGAACAACTCTGAAATTGTTAGATATTCTAATATGTTTTTTTCTTACTTTCGCTTTCTATTTTCAGTGGGGAAACGCATCCTGAACAGGTTTTTCTGTTACGTTACTATTATTTTGCCGTGGGACGTTTCAAATTTCGTAACAATTTACATCATGTATGCTTTTAGGATGAAAACTAATCAACTCAAACAATAAAACTAAACCATCAGTTACAGGATGTGGAAAGTATTTTAAAAATAAGCATTCAACAAATTACGTGTCATTTGTTTGCCTTTTTGTACATAAAATGTACATTTATATTCTTGATGATAGATACTATTGTTGCCTAGTTGCAGCAGCGTACATTAATGTACTACAACAAATATGTTGTTGGCTGGTTGGTAGGCTGGCACTGTATATCCTCAAGCGGGATTTTGTAAAGATCATTTCGTGTGAGACCAGCGTCCCTACCACATACGCCACCGGATCGGCAAATGAGTTCAACCTATTTAACCTATGTGCTCAAAATGGCAAATAAAAGACGCCTGCAAGGTAGGCAAAGTTGCAGCACAAAGTTAGTAAAAAAAACTCCTACAAGGTAGGCAAATGGGTAGCAAGGTGCTAGGGAAGGCGCCTGAGAGGTAGGCAACCTAGTAGCGAGGAGCTGTGCGTGGCTAAAACCATTTTAGAACGTCAACTAAGAGAACATTCCAGAACAACAGAATTAGAACTAAAATTTGAAAATGAAATCTTGTTAGTTTCACATCTCTAGAAGAGCAGCGTTACGGCTCGGGTGTAGACCCAGCGACTGACTTAAGCATCAGGATTTAAAACAGCAGGACTTCGGTATTCGACTTGTTTCTCACGGCTCGGAACACTTTGCTTGCAAATCTAATAAGAGACGGTTACATGTGTTCTTCAACGAATCTGATATCGTTGCTGTGTCCTACAACTCCATTTTCCTTCTCCCCAAGGTTCGGTCAGTTCGGATTGTCCAACGGCCAACCTTATTCGCTCTTCCTTTTCCATTTAAGTACCCAAATAGGCCGTACCTTACACTATGAAGGCCAAACAAACCAGTTAACTGTATCAGACCAACATTTAAAAAAGAAAATAACTTTAAAGGGAAGCAGAGAATGGATGGATAAGAATAAGGACTACGCTATTGTCTCGCGCAAGCCAAACACAAGTCTAGCCCAACGATCAGCATCAAATCATTCCACAAGGTTTCACAGATTTTATTGTGCCTTCGGTTCTGTTGATGTCATCGTGGTAGTGAAAATGTAGATCAAACCATCCAAAGCCGTTGGCGCTTATTGCGCTGCAGGCAGTTGCTTTTAATAGGCAAGCGAGTGAACGTTGCTGATGTTGGTAAAAGCTTTATCCCGCAATGATGTGCAGTGTTCGAATGTGTGGAAGACAATCAGGCGTATTGCGAATACACAACGAGAACAGAAACTGTGGAGAAACTTACCGCAGCTGTTGAGTTTATTGTTTTGGAGCGAACCAGGCTGTATTTGTTCAAGAGACGGGGTTAACTCTCGACGAGGAAGCTTGCATGTAGTTCCGTCCATTGTAGTTTGTGTTTTTACTGTCTATGACAGCCGGGCAAGTAGGTGTTGCTGATACAAACCCATTCATTCTTTGTTGAAGTGTAAGAATAAGACTTTAGCTAAAAAAAATGAAACTGATAAAATAACTGAATGTAGCTATCAAAACTACTCAAGCAATCAAAGCAGATATGCCAGGCTTTTGGAAAAAGAGATTTTAAAATGTTAGGAAATAAGTTGTAAAACAACTACTCTAAGCTGCAAAAAATACAAACTCGACACGCCACGCCAGGACCGGCACGGAATCCTAACCGATCCGAGCAAAACTAAGTTCTGTAAGCGAAAATTGGTAAGTATAACCTAATAGGTCGTTACGCTATGAACAGAATGTTTTGCAACGCGTACAGCAAAAGGCATGAACTATTGCGAAACCACGAATCGAACTTCGTATTTCCTCAACTATTCACTCGCGTACGATAAATTCCTGTAGTACATACTTGTTCGGTACGGGATCGTGAATATTCATGCAGTACTTGCTCTAGGAATGAATGCTCGGTCGGCTGGATGGCTGGTGACCACGTTTTGGTTGAAGATCAGCGAACGTAAGCTTACGAAGCTCTACTAAACCCGAGCAGGCGCATTTCTGTAACAGCAAAAACGATTCATTTGGTGGTACTTTAGATGAATTGCAGACCGTTGCGAACCATTTTTTTTTAAATGATGAAAACGAGCACCATCAAACTAGCTCCAACGTGTGACAAACATCAATCATACATAGCCGTAGTGGTTGCGTCGTTTAAATTGTTATTTTAAATAATCTCCACCATGTTAAGGCGATTGACAATGTGAACTTTGTCCGAAGGCGTATATTACTGCTAAAGCGTTCTTCATTCGTAAAGTGATCGACCAAGGATGGATTTCGTGCTAAAACGAGCGGTTGAAAAGCAGGATTAACAGCAGGAGTTGTTAAACCCTTTTCGACAGTGGAATGTTTATATTCGTTGTAACTTAATCGTGCAGGAAAAATGCATCTTTCCGAGAAGGTTGAACCCAGTAGAAATATTACATGCAAAAAGAAATACTACGTCCGTAGTTCTGTGACTTTTTCTTCCCCAGTAAATATGTCATCGAACGAACGAATTTTGCTAACTAAGAAACTAACAACAATCACTTGACACCAGGTACTTGAATGGTTGTAGGAAAACACGCCGAGTAACGGCGTTGACACGGCTGTGCCGTTACACGGAAGCTCTCAGACAAAATTACCGATAGCGTACTTGTGGTGCTGTTTTGATGAAGATTCGCCAACAATTCATCCACAGATGAACGCTTTGTCGAGCGATATTTACGTTCACGACGTTGGATGGCAAATTTGTTTTGGATTCTTTTCTTCTGCTTTCACATCCTTATTCAGTTGCACGCAATTATTGTGACTTTGACCTACGTTGCCCAAGGGTTGGTTATCTACGATTTTTTTACCATGATGCTGGATTCCGCATTCGATGCGATTTGAATCCCGACCGGGATCTTGCTGGTAACTTTGCTTGTTAAAGACGTTGTGCACAGTGAAGCAGAGCGTGTTGTTTTACCCCACAATCTATAGCAAATCGCACGAAATCGAGGGAAAAGAACTTTCCATTCGGTAAAAGCGCAACATTATTTCATCCCTTACGATATTGGGGAAGAAGGCGCTATGCTACGTAAACAGCCTGTGACATCGCTCGGTGAAAATCAAATTTAAACCGTTACATAAATTTCAAGTTTTCACCCCTTTTGCTACGAAAGGAAAGAAATTGTATTTCTATTTGTCGATCTGCCAGCGAATCAGCACACCCACAGCAAGCCTTCCGCCCTTTGCCTTCGGCGTTCCGCCTTCCCTACCATCGTTTCTGCAATTCATCTCATACTCCATTTTCCTCGCGCACATAAAATAGAACCGTTACGCTCGACGGGCAAATGGTTGAAACTAAACCAAAAATAAAAAAAAGGAAGAAGTTAAAAATAAATATCACAAGGTGTTAATACCTTTGATGATTGGTTAACGATTTTGTGCCACAAACTTCACAGCACATGCACGATGAAGACGTAAACATACGTATTGGGCATACAGATTCGTTAACAGCCCGTAAAGGAGAAAAAAAAGTATATTACAATTTCCACCAACATCAACAAGCGCAGAGGAAACACGGCTCGACTGGGTTTTATTTTTCAAGTAGTTGCTTTAAAAAAAATATGATGCTTTCCTTCTATGCTGCTAATGTTGGGCTCGTGTGCAAATCAAGGATAACTGACGGTTGGAATGATATAAAACTCCAATTTTACAAAACAAATTGTATAAGCTTTAAACTACCATAGAAAATGTTTGAAACCCAATTCTTACCATTGATTCATATTTAATGTTTTTTTTTTTGTTTTACAATATTTAAGAATGAATGTACGCATCACCGAACGCAGCAATGAAATTTTATACATCCATACAGAGGTAGAGTCTCCCGGTAGGAAACGTTCGACATGGTATTTGGTTGCAACATGTTAACTCAATTCAATTATATGCAACATATTTTCCACAGCACCGTTTTGCGAAAGATTCAATTATTTTCCGACAGCTCATTTGGTTGTTTGAAGCTTCCGTTGATGCTATTGGAAGGAGAGAGAGAGAGAGAGAGAGAGAGAGAGAGAGAGAGAGAGAGAGAGAAAAAAAATATCTTGTTTGCTAAAAATAAGTTTGCTGTATTGCTAATAAAAAACAAAACAAAAAGTTGTACATTGTGACGTAAAAAATAGATCAAATGTAATGAATGTCACATTGACAGACGTGTCACAGAAAATCACAGCCGAAACTGTCATTTAACAGAAATCCATCGGAATGTTTTTCTCGTTTTTGAGCAAAAGAAAAAAAACGCTTGAACCAAAGAAATAATTGAGACACTGGGGTGTACATCGTTTCAATAGTTTATTATTCGTACAAGTTTGCTTAGATCTAGGTCACATCATGAATGAACCGATAACATTCCTGTCTGGTTATCACATAAACATAATCTTTATATATATATATAAATATAAAACCACGTTATCTATACATGCTTGCCTGCGTACAAACTTAGTAAACGTTCGATTAGCAATCTAGTTGAAGCAGATGTACGCAGTTTTACAAGTTCATGTGGGAAAAAATGAACTTTTTCCATTCCATTCCTTATGTCATGATATCATTCGGGAGAAATTCGTTCCAATCGAACGTTTGCTGATGTTCTATAACACAACACGATTACGATTTATTTACAGTATCAAATGGATCATGCCGTTTGTGATTCTTGTGTTTTTTTTTTATTCTGCAGCCTGTTGCCGGCCAATTAGTAGAATATTACATCTGTGTTTATCTCAACCATTTGATTATCCTCGCTATTAGCTACAGACGCGCAGATGAGCCTATTATTGTTTTGTTTATTGTTTGCACGTTCAGCTCTTCAATTTACATTTACAAGTCATATACATTCGTTTATCGTACGACCTGCGTTCACCTGTTATTTATTTATTTTTGCATGTTGTTGGCCATTAACTTAATTACCACTAAATGTATGTACTGAAACACAAGAAAAAAAAATGCCAAAAACACAAGAAAAAAGAGGATAACAAGAGTATATGACAATACGGTGCTACGCCGTCATCCTTAATACTAAATAAATAATAAGAGTATCAACAAAAGCATACCAGCAGGAAGAGAGCCAGCTCGGCTTTGTGCGCTCACTTGGCTGGATTACTGTTCTCTGCCAATAAACACGCTTTAATTGTGACAGCAATGCAATTTGATGGTTAATGCTACTACATCAAGTTGTGCATCAGCTATGGCCGAAGCGTGATGCATAATGTATACTTTCTACAAAATTGGGGCCAACTATAGAGCTGGAAGTGATGCATACCCGAAATGAAGGAAAGCTGAGCTATAGCAACAATTGTACTGTGACTTCTTGCAAACTGTTTCTAATTTGTCTCGCTGCTCACCATTTATGTCGGTCACCTAACATGAGCTGACCACAGAAGACAATGGCGGACGATACACGTTTTACAGATAAAGCTGTGACGCTTAACAGCAGCATATTGTGGGTATGATGGTTCGTACAAATGGTGCCGGCCAGAAAGCGTTCCCTCACTTCTTATTTGGCTTTAGTGTCCCTAGCCAACAGGTGGGATAACTGTCACTTTGTTTTAATGGCGGAAGACGTCGTCCAGTACTAAAACATGGTTTAAAACTAGAACATGAGCTTTGGTATCGTTTGGGGTGCTTTTACCATTGCGATTATAAGTGGATCGTTTGAAGAATAATTATAATTTGTATAAAACATTAATTTAAATTACAAGCAACAGCAATAAGAAGTTAAGTACAACGTATTTGCACGCACGTGTACAAATTTTCGTATTAAAACAATGAGACCAACATAACACGAAAGCCTTGTTAACCATTCCGAGAAGGAAATTTATCGCAACCTGCGAGAAATCTGTCACAGTTGTAGGTATCACCGTTGTTGTCGTATTAAAAAAAAAACAATTAAAGCAAACCATAATTAATGCTAGTATGTTATTTTGTTCGTTATTACAGTGCAATTTGTACCAGCACAGCGCTGCGTTACCATAGTACAGGGTTAACACATTATAGCAGGATTTTTTCGCCAGAATTGAATTGCCGTAACGACAAACTTCTCACAAAACTATTCACTCGACTGTTCGCATAACAAGGGCACGGAAGACGTAAAGCAATTTTTTAAACAGATTTGAAACCGTACACCCATACATATATATGTGTAATTAAATTAATTAATTAACGGCACCGTACAGTGTACTGGTCAGGCTGAACTGCAGTAAGCAAAGGAAAAATTCCGTGGCATTTATTTTACCTCTAAAATGAAACACATTTCTACAACAAGATAGAAGAATCAAAACGGCAAATCCAAAAAGCGGCCACCTAGCAAATACCTTAGAACGGTAAAGACAATAATAGAAAGTTACACAAAATAGGCGGAACTTGTCTTTCAGTTTTTATTAATGGTTAACTTTGAGCACACCGACGAATGCACGTGTCGGGACAGTGATAGTTTTTAGCTTACTTTCCTGCCCTAACAATCGGTTGTGTTGTACACTAATATGTCATAGCTACTAATGCGGCAATGTGGAAGTTTTTTTTTTGTTTTTTTAATCATCCTCTAACCAACATTTATGGGATGAGATAGGAGAATTTGCTCGCAGTGTCTAGTAGTTACGCAGTAGGGCTGCGTTGCTCTGCTCGGTACGATCGACCTGCTCGATACATCAAAAGCGTAGGCTGTAGCCATCAAGAAGATCAGTTTGTTTGACTGCTATTATTTGTTCCACAAATACTGAAACGCGCTAGGGTACAATTAGGTTGTCACCAACCATCTATGCGGTTCCATAGACAAAGGAGCATGCGTTGTATTGTGCATGAATGGATCTCCCGTGTAAAGGTACTTCACATGTCCCTGCACCTTAGCAGCAAGTGCTTTTGGAAGCACTCAAGCACATTGTTTCCACTGCTGTGGTGTAATGCATTCCTTGGGTTGACTGTTTATGGTTGTATCTTGGTTGAATGGCATGCAATGTATTGTTGACTTTACTGTTAAAAATTTTGCTTTAAAGGAAAACATATTGTCCAAGGTGCGTTCTGCACAGACAGCTAAATTCTTGCCCACATGCTGCATACTATACTGTGGAATCACCCATTTCACGTACAACGGTGGACATTATATACCTATTATCTTGTGTGTGTGTGTTCTTTGTTTTTGCTTATTGCTTATTACAGACTATTTTCATCGTCCGATAATGACAAAACGTTACCATCTAGTTACAAAAATTCCCAAAATAGTTGCGACTAGTCCGTCACGAGATGTGCCGTCGATCGTAGTTACTTGTAGTGTAAACGTTCAGCCTAACAATTAATAGGGCATGCGTTCGAATGCAGTCGAGAGCGAGATCAGACTTGTTTTGTTTTTGTTCAGCAATTTATCAGTGTATCGACAATGGTTTTGTCAAATAAATAAACTTTGGAATGGAATGGAATGTTATCTTGTGCCGTTTGGTGCTTTGGGCACCAAGGCTTTGGGTACATTTGTACAATAATATTTACAAATAAAAAAACAAAACAAATGTGACACAGCTACTAGTTCTAGCACATATGTGAGGGTGTTAGATGGTCTTTGTTTGGTCGTTACACGCACATGTTAGGTAATTTAGAGGCAAACACATAACATTTGCCTTTATCTGATGTATTGAACATAAGTTATTAATGTCACAGTTTCTACTTTATAAGTAACCACAGTAGGACGTCGATTATCCGGGGCTTTTTTATCCGGCGGGCAGATTATCCGTCAGCCAAAAAATGACATTTGCGCAACCGTTAACAAATTTGAAACAATTGTCCGATTTAAAAAAAAAGGCGAATAAATCGAACCATGCTATGCCGGATGATTCAGGAATCACAAATTGCTTCTAATCGCAAACTTCTCTTAAAACAATAAACAATAAGTTTAAAAACAATTTAAAACGTGGATATTCCTGCTCGATAGTCAAACTATACATTATAAACGGCACGGCGTGACGTACTTGACATACAAAATTAACGGTCTTATTATCCTTAAAACTCGATTAACCGGCACATGGTCATTTGTCCAGCTAATCGACGTTCTACTGTAATTATAAATAGAATAAATTTTGTACGAAAACATGAGACTATAAATGTAAAAAAAACTTATCGAAAGATCGTACAAATAGAAGTTGAATGTCCGGTAGGAACATATTAGGCAAAACATTTTTCCATCGCAAAATAAACGTTAATGTGTCGCAGCTGATCGAAGATGGCAAATTTGTTACCAATACAAAACAGACAAAAGTAATTAACAGAAATAAATTAAAAACGGTTTAACGGCATGTGTGCTGCTTTGTCTAGCGTTTAAGGAGGCAACCGGTTCATATCAGGCTTTGGGTGATCAAACATTCGGCCCCGTTCCCGTTCCGTGGTCGACAGTTGCCGCTGCACTCTTCGATTTGCGGTTCGCTGCTCGGCGTTGCAGGCGATGCTGCAGCGTGGCTGGGCGGTATCGCATCCGATCGCGGCAATCGGGACCGGTCTTGGCGTGGACATTGCGCAGAGACTGATGCTGCCGCTTCCGGCCATTGCAGCCGAACTGGTAGCGATAGGCGATGCGACCGTCGCGGGTGCGGACTGTGGATTGGTGCGCTGCTGCACAGTAGCACCAATGCTCGCTAAACCATCCTCGGTTATACCGACCAGACGCGCACGGTGGCGGTAATAGTGGCTGTTGCAGTAATGGCGATGTTGACGATAGTGGTGCTGATGGTGATGTCCGGATCGATTTTGTTGCCCAAGCACCTGGCGATTGTTGCGACGCTGATAGCTATTATCATATATGCTACAGTTCTGCAACGATAAAATGAGAACACGGGCATTGAATGCTGCTGCTGCGGCAAACGCGACGGAGCGTAAAAAACCAAACAATTAAGAAGGATGCGCGTGTGTCGCACGGCTAATTTTGGGTCGGGCGTGTGCAAGCGCCCCCTTTTTCTGTGAAAATAAGGTGGCAAAGGTTAAACATCAACTGTTGCTACTTACAGACGACGACGAGGCTATGACTGCAGCCTTTGGGCACTGTAGAAAGAAAATAAGCAATAAAGGATGCGTGAGATTTGGGCAAACAACGTAAGTGTACAGTGTAGTGTGATTAATCTTTGTGCGATCATTGCTCATATCAGTGTTCGGTTTAATCGTTACTGAAAATTATACGACTTAGGGAACGTTTTTCCACACCTGTACTATGCACCAATCAAATGGTTTTGCGAGTGAAAGTTGTAATGGTGTGACAAATTCCGGAAGATACTTGGTGCCCATCGCCCCAAAAACAGCGAGTCTCCCCCCCGTCGTTGTGCATTAAGACCAGATTCGACAATTTTGCCCACGGCATCACGATTGGTACAATTTAAAATGGATTGCTAGATTCACCAGGTTTAAGCAGGTCGCTTTAAATTAACATTGCAAAGAAATATATATGGTGCACCATAATTATTATCATAGCGATGTAGCAGAACAATGCGTTGCTAGCAATTATATAACTTTTAGCGTAAACCGTACTTTCTTCTGACAAACACTATACGCAACTACAACAATAAAAGAGTTATTGCACCAAGCTAGCTTTATTCCTGGTGCTGTGATCGTGCTCATTAAAATTTAACATTTAACGACCTGCTCGAAAGGCGTCATAAGCTCAGTTGTGTTGGGTATGGGATGGCACGGCTACCTTTCACATTTGCCTATTAGCATTATGTTAATTGCTGGTAATCAACATCACGCGCTTTAAAAAAAAAAGGATAAAAAGAAAAAATCAGTGACGGATATAGGGAGCCGATGGAAGACGCATAAATACAATAAATGGCAAAAATGTGTGTTTGCAAATGATAAAATGGATACACGTAACGAAACACTACACGGTGGTGCGCATTTTTTTTTTCACCCCTTCTCGTGAAGTAACGCACCAAGAGTGAACCCAAAAAAGCAATTGTGCCTTGGAACGGGATGTGAAGCAAAACAGGCTCGAAAGATTTCGCCTTTTCCCCATCTGGTCGAAACATATAAACATTGGCTGTCGTGTCGTGGCTTTCGTTGCAGTGCAGAGTGGAGTGAAAATGAAATTTTGCCCGGAGGGGAACGAAATTTTCATAACAAAATTGGGTGTACATTGGATGCCTACGCTCTGCTTCCCAACGCCTGTCTTGCATATTTATGGAAGTTTTTCGCCCATGTCCTATGTACATGTCTCTATGTATGAGTTGCTCCAGTTGGCTGTATTATGCCATTAGAGCTGATGGTAAAGTACGCCGAAAGGAGCCGATGCAAACAATGAAAAGAAAGGCGTGTTACTCCAACAATCAACAAAAGCAACAACAAACGAAAAAAAA
>CM032179.1:212912-229162 GCA_018908115.1 Anopheles rivulorum
AAAAAAAATATATAGATTTAAGCACAATATTTGAAGGGACACATCTTGAGCAAATGTGGATGAAGACCTAGGCAGAAATCTTCCACACATTTCCTCTCCAATGAAGCAACCCTAGTCGCTTGAAGGATTGAATTTTGGCTTCCACACCATTTTATTTTTAAATCGTCCTGCGGTT
Source organism: Anopheles rivulorum (assembly GCA_018908115.1). NCBI lineage: Eukaryota > Metazoa > Arthropoda > Insecta > Diptera > Culicidae > Anopheles > Anopheles rivulorum. The sequence continues at coordinate 213,088 of CM032179.1, forward strand.
GAATCAAAAATCTCAGCGCACAACTGCTTTGCACTGTTGTCTGTTCTTTCTTCGTTGCTCGGAATGAATTCACGTTGGTTGGTGCGTGTGGTTGCTAAGGTGCCGGGACATCGCTGCCGGCAAATAACAATTAATATGTTGCAATAATTATGGAAAGAGCAACGATATCAATTTACATAACGCTCGAATGGCTGTAAGCGATCACGCTTTGGGATACGCAGCCTGTCCTGTTCTCTGTTCTAATTTCTTCCTTTTGTGTATACGTTTTGCGCTATTTCACGGTTGCTCGTCTGCACTGCACACGAGAAAGGCATGATGAATCGCGTCCGAATGGCGCGCGCGAATCTGTCTAACGCAGCATTAGCCGAAAAATGGCCGGTCCCGCAAATCTTCCCATAAAGTCAATAATAAAAATCATCCAAAAGAAAAAAAAAAGGTTGCTTTCGTTCGTGGGGTGAAGCCCGCTAGACCATGAGTCAGACAAAATCCCTCGCAAAAGGCAGACATAAAAGCATTCTTAAAATAAGCGATGATATTGTATGTTTTTTGTTGCTGCTTCTTTGCAAGCATTATGAAGAGGCAATAATGTTGCAGCGGAGAGCGTGTGTTAGCAGATGCGAAACCGTATTGGAAAAGCAGCAATTAGAGCAACATTTTGTATCAATACAACCGTATCAATTGACAGCTTCGCGAGCGAGCTCAGCTGTGTCGGTAGCGTAAGGTACTAACGCAATAGCAGCACAGCGTTGAACAGCTTGATGACAGATGCCTTCCGCACGGCAAACTGATTTGGCTGTGTGCACATGCGGCGAACATGTGTGTAGTAACCTAGCAGCAGTGGATGACCCCGTTGCCGAAAAAGGCCTACATTCAACCCGAAAACAAATCGACCGTATTCTGCTACTCAACGGTCCGGCAAATGAGCACTACTCCGGTTGACATGCAGAAGAACATGATGAAGTAGTTAATTCGTTTGTTATGGAATTTATCTTTGGGAAACAATCATCGGCGAACGCGTATGGTAACTTTGGTTTTTGGGCTACAATTTGTCAGACGCTGGCACGAGACCGTTCGCCCCGCTGAAACGCATGCTTTTGCTTGTTGTTGGCCGCTCTATCTCCTGATCTTTATGTTTCGGTCTCTATTTATTCGCACAATTGTGACCCGGGCCGGTAGTGTACTTTTCTGCTGCAAGCGAAGCGAGAGAGTGAAAAGAACCAACAGAAAAGAAAAGAAAAGACATTTACTCCGGGCACAAAGTGAAGCAAACAAAGTTTACACACCCTCTTTGGGCATAGCCGAAAACAAAGCTGTGGTTAGATATGGGACGGTAGAGTGAACCCGAGCGAGCGAGAGAGAGAGAGAGAGAGAGAGAGAGAGAGAGAGAAGAAAAAAGAGCAGTACTTAAAGGGAAACAGTGGGTAAAATGGGATCGATGGGCGAAGGAAACGAGTTACTGAAGCTAAAAAGAATTAAATGCGAACGGACTAGATAACTAAGCTAGCTGTTGCAAAACCAAACAGACATAGGCCCGTTAACCTTCTAGCTCGCATGCGACATTCGGACCGATTGAACGGTTTGTTCCGGTTGCGGCCAGAAGAAATTGCCGGTCATAAGTTTTATGTCTGCATCAGTTAATTCGATTGATAAATAAATATTCTTCTCCCTGTTTCGCTCGCTCACGCCTGCGACAGCACCGCACTGTTGTAGCCCGCCGTTCCGGTGCCATTGCCTCCGTTAGATTAGCAGTTTCACGAGGCTACGAAACCGACGCGGTCCGCCAGCCGGGATTTTCAAACCTTTGCCTTCTTTAATACGCGGGAGCTGTATTTTTTTTTCTTCTCTCTTCTTATCATAATACGATTTTGCAGTAATGCTGTTTGATTGGATTTGTCCTCCCGTTCGCTTCCTTGCGGGCGATACTTTCTTCGTCCACGGCGCGTTCTACGGATTGGCCGCAACGAAATCAAACGCATTGATTGCGTTAAAACATCCTTAAGCGCAGCCATGCTAAACCACGGTAATTCCTGGGAGCGCGTAGACGACAGAGGAAAAAAATAAATTNTTTTTTTTTCTTCTCTCTTCTTATCATAATACGATTTTGCAGTAATGCTGTTTGATTGGATTTGTCCTCCCGTTCGCTTCCTTGCGGGCGATACTTTCTTCGTCCACGGCGCGTTCTACGGATTGGCCGCAACGAAATCAAACGCATTGATTGCGTTAAAACATCCTTAAGCGCAGCCATGCTAAACCACGGTAATTCCTGGGAGCGCGTAGACGACAGAGGAAAAAAATAAATTCTACCCAGTTCGCCCAAACCCCAACATCCGTCAACTCGGTACCGGTGATCCGGTCTGCAGCAAATTGATGGCTAACCAACACAAAACAGCCAAACCGGTAAAGCGTGTCCATCAGTTTTACCGTCCTCAAGGTTTTGCAAATGAAATCCACATCCTCCAGTACCAACGTTTCTTTGCATAGCAAGAAAAAAAAAGTACAACCGCCTATTCCAGTACCAACGGCGTTGGCAAAAAACAAAAAGAAATACCACACAAGCTCTGGCATCGCCAAAGTGAATTTCAAAAAAAGCAAGGCAAACGGACGACGAGAGGTGGATTTATTGTTCATTCAGAAAATACCTTTGGGTAATTGGTAACCTATTTTCTCCGAAGATTCTACACATGCTATGATCCATTACAGCACCGATGAGAAAGAGAGAGAGAGAGAGAGAGAGAGAGAGAGAGAAAGAAAGAGAGAGAGAGAGAGAGAGAGAGAGAGAGAGAGAGAGAGAGATAGAGAGAGAGAGAGAGAGAGAGTCATTCGGGTCAACTCTAGTTAATCTTCTGTTAACTAACCATAAAGTCGTTTAAAAAAGGATTTGCTCTTTGAAATTGGGACTGCAACGCCACGGACTCCACGGGCGATCTTTAAACTGGGAAAGCTCTACAAATGTTCATAGGTGGCGAATGATAGTAGCTATGCAGTTGAATAGGCAGTTCTGCAGATATACTATTACCGCGTTATGTCGGAAACCATTTTGTACGAGACATCCACATGTCACACGGCAACATCCGCATGCAGCATGCAGGTTCCGTGTATCTCGGGAACTATTTGTAGTTGTTTTGTGTTTTATAAAAATGTGTAAAGTTGCACTAAAAACGAAATATTATAAGTAGAAGCAGAAAGGTTCGGAAAGAATGGTTATTGCACATTCCAATGTTAACCAAAGCGGACCTTCTTGGTTGCGGTGAATAATTTTCCTAGCCTTGACAGTGATTGAGCCTGAGTCGGCTACATACATCTGCCGTTCTTCCAACTGCTGCTGTGACACCTATTTTTTTCTCCGTATTTCTAAACAGCGCACACATGTGTGGGGCAACGCAACTTGGTAGCACCAGCGTATGTTTGATACACCGGCAAACAGCTCGAAATGGGTTGGCTCTCATAAAATTTTAACGAATAAAGGGTGCATACGGTGCCGCACTGCCTGGGTAAGGATGTTGCATGGCGTGCTTGATGTTCTGCTCAATGTGCAATGAAAACACCTAGTGTTTTTTTTTTTTTTAGTCGAAGTGCTCAGTTATTCATCGGTTTGCAATGGAGGACGGGCGAAGCGTTTGGCAAACGGCAAGAAGGTTGGACATTGGTGTGGTGTGAACGTAGTGATACGAGCGCATTATGCAAGCGGTTTCGCTGCACTTGCGATGAAACGTAGAACACATTCATACTGGTGTAGATTAATGTTTACGTACCTTCTAGGTTTTAAAACTAATACATTCCTAACCGGCAATTGGCTGCATCCCGGGTCCGCTTGCTTTAAGCAGTTCCACTCCTAGCTATTCTAATTACACCATCGGCAGACATACATTTAACAACAACCCTTATAGCCATATGGACTAGAGTTCGTTTGATCGTGTGGTAATAGTAATTCTTTTCATCTTTGGTCAACCGTCTTACTGTGCTAAGTAACTGTGTGCAACTGTGGCTGCTGGTACAGCATTTGGGACAGATTTTGTGTGTGTGTGTGTGTTTTTTTTTTCACAACCAATACACTACAGCGAAGAAGATACCAAAACACAAGCCAATTTGGTTAGTTCTCTTGTTTTGGCTTTTTTTTGTTTTGAAGTGGGCGAATCCAGCAGCACTGTAGATTGTTTTGTTTCCCCCGTTTTAAGACATTGACGGGTTGTAATGTATCTGTTAAACCGACATTGTTTGAGAAGTTCAGCGGCTGTACACGGTACGGCTTTTTGTTTGCTTCAGTTAGTGGATGAGATTGTACGGTACAGGTGAGGTGTTGCAGGTTCTGTTTTTAGTCCAGAAAATCCAACACACCAAATTCCGGCATAAGCAGCTTGCTTAGGCTACCGCATCTCATCTAATGATTTCAACGCGTTCGTTTTACAGATGGTTTTAATTTAACGTTTTATCGTCGCGTCGCGACCCCATCGGTGGTTGACGTTGACCGAGTACACGCAAACATATATGTATATATGTATACATCTATACATATATATATATGTATATATGTATGCGACACGCAGCTAAACTACGTCGAGCGTGGGGCCCATACGGCCGCGCACACGATTTGGCGGTAACTAAATGTACGTCTGTTCGCATGAGTTTTGCCGCACTTGCTGTATCCCGTGCAGCGAGCAGGTGGAGTAGCATCGTCTCGAGGCAAATCTCTGAAAGAAAAAAGTGACGGCACGATATCGTTTGGCTGTGCTTGCATGTTGCGTTATCAGATGAACAGTGTTCAGGGTACAGGTGAGATTAGGTAGCAGATAGTTTCAGGTAACAGGGCAAGCTTTTCATACGGGGTAAAGATTCAGGCTATTGGATGCATTGGTGATCTGAAAGAGTAGGACGTTCTCGCAACACAGATGCCAACAAGTAAACATGTAGAGCAGAATGGAGTTTAGAAAGACATAAAGATAGCGAAACACGTCTCACACAAATATACACACACACACACACGCACGCACACACACTGACACGAATCTCTCCGGCCGCAGCTTAACACAGAATCAACAGTTATGGAATCGACATCGACATTAAAAGGGAAGAAAGGAAGATTGCAACTTCTACCCAGTACAAAAAAAAAAACAACATAAAGATCAGTAATAAAATGCTTTGACTGCATTAATACGTAGAGTCTAAAGAGTGTTAAAGTAAGTTATCGTGATTTGCGTTAGAATTTCATTGGAGCTTAATATCCTGTAGGCTATTCATTGGTACTATGCTATTACTATTCTCACTTGAACGTTACATGATACCTAGAATTGTAAGAAATAGGCCAATTATTGGAATTAGAATCAAGAAGTTGAGCTTAGAATTTAGCTAGCTGCTAATGGCTGCGATGGTACTATGCTATTACTATTCTTACTTGAACGTGACATGATACCAAGAATTGTAAGAAATAGACCAATTATTGGAATTAGAATCAAGAAGTATAGCTTAGAATTTAGCTAGCTGCTAATGGTCACGATGAAAGTTTGATTCATATGTGCAATTCCAAACGGTATCGTAAGTGTATTTCAAATCGACAAGCTATTCTAGCAAGCACACGAAATCTGTTTTCAAATTGTCAAGTTCGCAGCTTTCTCCAATGAAACGTGTGTCCTCAGATAGTTTCCCGCTGTAGAACTTCCGCTCAAGCATTTAATCTAATATAAAGTTTTGCGTGCGTTTGCCGGTGGCGCTGGAAAAAGTTTTAATTTGATTTGAGCGCGACGAGATGAATGCATGCTCGATTGGATGCAAATCAGAAATCGGTTGTTTTGACAATTGCCAATTAGATTAACGCTTTGTTTTGAGCGTGACAAAGGAAAACACACACACACACGCGCGCGCAAGCATAACTACATCGTATCGTATGGCAGGACACCGAAGTCCGATGCTGCCCCGTGGAAAAGTTTGAGCGTCGCTTTTCTTGAAAAAGTTTTGTATTCCGTTTTAGTGGCCTTGGCTTTTGTTTTCGGTGCAGGCGAGAAAAATGGATCACAAATGCGGTTGGTGTTTAACCAATCGAAAACGCATTGGGCGACACGAGCGCACATCACACCCCCCCCCCCCCCACCCCTACCATGCTTTTGCCGGAAGTTTTCGAAACTTCTATGCGACTGTGCCGGCTTTGATATGTATTAGCATAATATTAAATTCCAACCGAACCTGGCCTGGGGTGTCGGGCCGCACGCATCCGCCGCGCTGCAACTTCCAACAGCAGATGGAAAGAAGCACAAAAATTTGCGCGCTAGACTGAGCATGTGGTGTCGCCATGATTTTTATGGTTTAGTTTCTAGTGCAGCAATGTGAACGTGCAGTGAATATTGAATTAAATATTCGGCACTAAACAACCCTTTCTTCTTTTCCAACACGCACATACACACACACACGCATCCCATTTTACACGGTACGGCTTTTATGCCCAAAAAAGGGGGATGTAGGCGATGTAAAAGCAAAATTGCATTCATTCATCGGCTGTGGCATGTGTGTGTTTTTTTTTGTTTTTCGTTTTCTTCATTCCTCCGAAAAATATCCATTTGCGTGCATCAATTGCTAAAGCTTGTGCCGCTTGGGAAATGTCTTGAATAAAACATTCATAACCGCGTTCGTTAGCAAAACGTTCGCCCTTTTCATGCACTTGCGCATGTTAATTTTTAACATGTTTTATGCATAAATTTGGTGTTACAGTAGTACACCGAAAACGGATTTACAAATCCAAACAATCAGCTAGCCGTGTTTAAGGAGATTGTTTACATGCGACAGCATGCTTAAAATTTAAGAATTACGTATTGAAAATATGCTAAACCAAAGCTTGCAAATTGTCCAATTTAAATCTGGATTTAAGTAGAGCCGCAAAGGATATTCAACCAGTGTGTTAAGCAGTACAGCAGTACCCTTCCTAATTTAGTGACGAAGAAGCATTTCGTCGTAAACGACACAATAACTGGCACCCGCACTGTGTCCACCTTCTTGCCAACGAGCTAATCCGCTTCATTATTCGTCGGTTGATGAATGCAAACTTTAACTGGATTTGAACGTTAGAAGCGGATACGTGCAGGTCAAGTATAAGTGCATTCACATTCGCTGCGAATACTCACAATGAGGTGACAGCAGGAAGTGGCGCGCTAGTGGTCGCGGAAAAATAATCTCACCCATTAAATCTGTCGCTCGGGCGGGCGAAAGCAGCTGTGCAGTGCAGCGTGCCGGGCCGACGGATGCAATCGGGAGATCATGAAACTGCTTCCTTTGCCACGCTTGCAGCTTCTTTCGCATCCTGTCACGGCAATGCTAAAATGCTCACGAGCTTAAGGTAATGTACATATGGGGAATATTAATTCCACAACAAACTGAAACCTTTCAGCATTTACGTCAATGGCGCTCGGTTTCAGGGTTTTTTTTTTTTGCGCTATGCACTCATATTCGCTTGGTTCGCTTACTTCCGCCAGGGCGCTGTCAGTTGCTTCATGCCCTTGAGGAACAAACGGAATGCAGAATAATAAAAAAAAATACTCCCACAAACACACACACACACACGCCACGAAGTAAGAAAGGAGAAGGGCCTGTAAATCCCGTGCCGAAAGGATTGGCGGGCTGCAGAAGGATGTATATTTTTAGATAAGAAGAATATGCGCCAAGGATCCCGTGGGGATGCATCGATGCACCGGTGCGCCGATCCGGTTGCTTCTAACCATTGCTGCTTTCGCTTTTGCTTCTGTTTATAACAGGGAGGTAGTTAGTACTGGTATTTAGGTTCTATTTGAAGATAGCAAAACCGCTGCACAGCGGTGTTCCAGTTTTGTGTGTGTGTGTGTGTGTTTTGTTTTGTTGTTGTGAAAAACATCAACCGCGACTTTGCTGTGTGTGCTGTGTGTCGGCAAGTCGACAAATGCTACAGCCTTTTGACACTGTTTCGTCTGGTGGTTACTGCACTTGAAATATTAAATTGTACAGGAAAAAAAAAACAAGATATGCTAACCTTATCTTTTGTGTGTTTCTTAAAAAACTTTGCTCAAAACATTGTACTGCGTCTTGTGAGAAAGATTCGACAACAGGCAATTTTAATTAATAGGAATTCTACGATGCACCCCTCAGTAGTATTAGCCGGAAAATTACGGATTATTCGTAATGCTCACTAAAGTCTGGGAGTTGTCGCAAGAAACTCATGGATTTCTTTCCTGGAGCTTATCATTATTGGATGAATAACTAGCGAATCAACCAATTTGCCGGCAGGACTCCCTACCTTCCATTATGCCGAGCTGTTGACTAATGCAAGCAGGGCAATGGATGGTGATTTTACCTTATTGGTGATGGAATTCAATTTCCTTTAAAACCAGATTTATAATTGAAGATATAGCCCATTGGTTGGACGTTTAATCAAAACTAAATACCCACTTGTCCGTGTTTTTTTTGTTTGTTTGTTTGTTTTTGCTTGCTTTCCCGCCATATCGTAATCGAGTCAACGCTAACCTAGATGCTTCATGTGAAGTTGAGCCTTACCGTGTCATTCATCATTGCCATTTACCATTGGGCTGATCGTGGTTACGGCGCGGTTTTGCGAAATGAGGGAATCCTACAAACCCACATAAGGTTTCAGCAAACCGCAGGGTCGTCAGTCACTTTTGTTTTGGCCGTTGCCAAAAGGTGTGGGGAGGGGGGGGGGGGGGGGGGGTGGATGGAGGTTGAAAACTTTTTCCATTTCGAAAACTTCAATCACACTCCGCTGCGTGGATCGCCGTGGATGCCTTTTTCATTCTTTCTTCCTTTCTTTCTTTCTTTCTTTCTTTCATTCTGCCTCTACTTTCTTTCCCTATACCTTCTACCCTTTTCGATCAAAATGCTGCACACCCGTTCACGCACCCATTCATCATCGCATCACAAACATACGCGAAAGTTCATTGTGCAAAGGATGAGTTTCGCGTTACAAAAAAAAAAAATAAACACCGAGTAGGTTCATTAGTTTCGGTTGTAGTTGCGGCAGAATGGTTTGTCATGCTGGTTTAAAGCAAAACCAAAACAGAAACAAAACAAAACAATCAGTAAACAACTTTGGACAAATTGAATCGCTACCTTACACGTGTGGGAGATGTGGGAGCGAGTGGAAAATGCGCGACTAGTGGCAGTAAACCGATCGACCAGAATATGATTTTCTTGCACCATTCTCGGTATTTCTACATCACTACTTCTGCCTTAGCGTAATACCCTACTCCCTATTGCGGTTCGTCATGTGCGAAATACATATGCTTTATACAGTGAGGTTACATAAGAAAGTTATAGTTAGCACCATCTGCAATCAGGCAGCAAAGTTTATACTAGCAGCGCTGGAAAAGTGTTTTGTGGTTAATTTTCATTTTGCAACTGTCAATGGAAGTGAAATTAAATCTGGCAACATGGTGGGCATGGTAAACCACGATGTGTTAGACGTGCAGCTGCGCACCGGTCCTTACGCTATTGCCTGCCAGGCGCTTGTAAGCCGAGCGTGGCATTGTTTATGTGGCATGTTAAAGGGTCGACTACACGAAGGCGAAACCAAATTTTTTAAAACTATTTTAAAACAAACGCTCATGAGTGCCGGTGAGTTACGGTTGAGCTACCCTTTGCTTTGTTTGATGTAAAGTTGCCAATAAAAAAAAAAAAACAAAACGAAACTAACAAAACCATGTCACTTAATGTGTACCGACTGTGCCATTTGACAGGTGTCAAATTTTACACTTCCAAGCTGCTAATAGCATCAGGACAAAAAAAAAAAAGTGTATCATCATCATCACCAGCACCAGCGGGCACTAAGACGTTCGCGACGCGTTAGCCTTGTTTTGCTCATCACCGGAATACGTTACCATTTACGAAGCATTTTGCAATAAAGTTTTCATTTCCTATCGAATTGTAAGGCCGACATTGCCTCATTAGCTACAACGCTTGTGCCTCATTATGTTTAATGGGTGAAGAATAAAGTGCCCACCTTAATGCTTTGGTTAAACTATGTTTGCACATTCAGTTCGCACCCGTAGGTCACCGGTGCTCGGCGGCACCGAGCTGTGCTGTAATTGTTTTCGACCAAGAAATCATTATAAAATCATGATAATAATTTCCGCAAAAAAAAAAAACGAAAAGAAACAACGGCTCATTTCGGTCTGGGAAAACAACGCCGAACGCAGCGTTCCTTAATACAATGTAGCAGCAATTACCGTGTTGTCGGGATGGTTAAATAGAAACATTTTGTAACAAATTACGTACAGTTTCTTGTTAGCCGCGCAAATTCAGTGCAGTGTTTGACTACAAACGAGGTAAAGTTTTGTACAGCTTTACAGATGCATCATCCTGCTGCAATATTCATAATCTGGGTTTGTTCGGTTTCGATGTGCTCTTACAACTTCTCCAGTATTTACCTGTTGAACTAAACGGACGAAACCACGTAAATTGTACTAGTATACCGACAACAAACGAAATGCTGGCTCAAGACTTCCTCTGCATTGCTTCTGAAACCAACGATATTTTTATATTACTAATTGAAAGTGGTTTTGATCATTGTGGCAATCGCGAGAGAAAGATCCATTTCCGGTTCGTTTTTGTTATTTTTTTTTGTGTGTATTATTTTTTGTTTTTACATATCACCAGCACAGCTGCCGTATACCGTTCCTGGCCGGATGGAACCGGATGCCTTTAAATTGCTTTTCATTTATTTATTCATTTTTCAGTCGACTTTCAAAATCACTCCTATTCAATCACCTTCCACCAACAGGCAATTGACGAAAAAAAGGGCGTTTTATTAGTGCGAAATTAATTATACTTCGATTGCTGCGCTAACGAACGTCCAACACAGTGTGACGTTGGTGTGGGGGGGAGAAGGGGGGGGGGGGTAGGGGAGAGATAGCTTTCAGAAAGGGTTGCTGCAAAAAACACCCGATGGGTTTTCCGGTGGTTTGTACAGTGTAGGAGAAATATTTCAATCACTGTTTGCCAACTTTTTCCACTGGCAATTCCACTGGTAATCGAGCGAAAAGTATTGTAAATTAACTGTTTGTCATTGCGTGCATGGAATTGTGTTTTAAACTGTTCAGCACAGATAGCAGAGAAAAACAAATGCTTTTTCCTCCGCATCGCTTGGCAGAACGAATATGTTGTGTTTTCACCTTTTTCGTTGGTGTGGTTTGCTTTGTTTGGCATTTTTTTGCTGTAAACTATTTTGTATTGCTTACTAGTGTGTTTTTCTTTTCTCGAAGGATTCAGTAGCGTATGCTGGAAATAGTTTTATCCGGTTTGATCACAATTTTTCGTATTTTTTGTGATTTTTACTGCTCCGTTTAACACTTTCGCTGATTAGATGCTTTTGTCTTAGCTAATAATAGCAATCACTTAATTTATAAGCAAAAGTAGGAAACTTTCTAATATGTATTTAGTGTAATTTCTACATAATAAGAAATAGAACAAGATAATAGGAAGTGCGCTTTGTTTGTATTATTTAAACCTTAGTTTGGAAAATGTTATTACAATTACGAAGGATCAAGACCAAGTAGAGATTTAAACTCGACAGCTGAGACGATCGTTAGCGAGACGACAGCTGTTACTGGCTAATCACAAGAAAAGACAGTCATATCGAAGTAAGGAAGAATCACCGTTCAGTTTAAAAGCAAAAAAAGAAGGAATATTAGAATAAACACGACGAAACATGACAAATAGGTTATAGTTCATTTAAACGATTAATGGAGTATTTAGCATTATTAGTTAGGATGGAAATGGTTTGGAACTTATTATTTTACTTGACAGTTTAAAAAAAGACATACACACAGACGCATACGCATACACAGATCACTTTCCGGATCGTACGAGGGATGGTGAAACGAAAGGAATTGAATGATTGGAAACGAACATTGTAACACGAAGGTCGATAGTACACATTCAAATTGACAGGGTAAAAAGAAATACGTCCTAAGCAACATATGTATACGTGTCGATACATGTACGTTAGCGAATACACACTAGTAGATGCTTTATGTACGGTGTGTTTGAGCGGTGAGAAATGTTCGTTATTATTTACCTGTGATGCTTTAGAGCGCATCGTAGGCTGGTACTTGCGTCTTATCTTCCTCGGGCAGCACACGCACAGGATCCGCACGAAAGCTCTGAAAAGAAAAGCGAGCGGGGAGTGATGAGGGGGGGGGGGNATACACACTAGTAGATGCTTTATGTACGGTGTGTTTGAGCGGTGAGAAATGTTCGTTATTATTTACCTGTGATGCTTTAGAGCGCATCGTAGGCTGGTACTTGCGTCTTATCTTCCTCGGGCAGCACACGCACAGGATCCGCACGAAAGCTCTGAAAAGAAAAGCGAGCGGGGAGTGATGAGGGGGGGTGGGAGGAGTGGGGGGGGGGGAGAGGGGGCGTAGTGGCGGTGGTTTGGGAGGGGAAAAAATATTCCATATTTTTATCTATCGTTGCTCGTAGCAGTTGTTGTTACGTGGCTGTAGTAGCCACTGTTTGGTGGCAAAAGTTAGAATCGCAGCAGACGAGATTCGATTCATTCGTTCAATGTTCTTTGTGTTGTGTGCCGTACAGCAAACTGTCTGCTATGGGTTGATATTGCTGCAGTAGGCATGTTTGGAAAGCTTTGGATATTGTTTTTTTTTTTTAATTTTTTATTTCAATCCGTTCGAATCCATTGTGGATTGTTTTCCTATAGGAGTTTGTTTTTACTGTTCTAAAAAAGTATTTCCCTACAAAACATGATTTCTTTCTTTGTTTCTACAACTCAAACCCGGCTATCTAAACATTATTCTAAAACGCTTTAGATTGTGCTATGCAAATGTAAGTTTTTTTTTCCACAGCACAGCACTGAAAATTGCATTAAAAAGCAATTAAAATAATTCCTGGCGACAAAAGATGTTGATTTCCTTTGATCATTCAAAGGCCGAAAAAGGTTCGTTGCTTGGTAGTTTAAACCACACATATAACAAGGTGTCTCTGTACGTTTTACTTAAGCAGCCGCCCGAGCAGTGCAAAAATCAAACGATCTAATTAGGAAGCATCCGTTTCATGCCAGCGTTGCCTTATTGTCTTCCATACCTAGAGCAGAGTACAAATAGCAACAGAATGCTGCTCATAATTAAATTCTGCAATCACCTAATTAGCTAAGATTTGCGCCTTCCAGCGACCACAAACGTAAATTAGATGGTGAGTTATTTTTGCGTACGATTGCATCAGAGATTCCCTTACATCGACCGATCTGCACTAACTTCCGGCATTAGATTGCTCCAAACCACGCAGATTGCTTTCCGGCCGTACAAAATTAAATGAAGATGATTTACATCCGCAGAATTGTGTTACTTCCCTCTCGGCCGAATAAATGTGGAGTTTGGATTACGGATTTGTCCTTCGAGCAAGTCTCGCTATTTATAGAAACTCATTTCTTGTGGTTCCGCGTGCTTGTCTTACAGCTTCCAATCCCATGGCTCGGACGCCTCGGAAGACTCGGAAGTTTTCAATGCCATCGTTGGGTGACCGATTAACTCCCAAACAAAATTGCATTGCTCCAGGGGCGCTGGGCATCCAGGACATAAATCAGCGCCGCGTCATTCATGCGTGTAATGGTTGCTCCGTGATTCATCCGCCATTGTCATAAACTGATGCAATAATTTCCATTTTTTCCTGTTTTTTTTGTGCCTCTACACGCACGCAGAAGCATTTCGAAACGACGATGCGTTAATGTTTCTGTTCCGTTCTTCCTTCTTCCGAAATCAAATTTCGAACGTAATCTAATACAGATCATCAGCGCTGACGACGAAGTTTACAGTTTGGTTTGCGATGGACCGTAAAAGTACTGTATTTAATTTGAAAAAAAAAAAACTGCAACAAATTTAAATCCAATAAAGCTTGAACTGTATGAAAATGCTACCGGGCATGGTGATTTTACATTGAAGAGAATAAGACACGAACCTCCGAATGACGGTTGGCGTGCGCTTCTTAGTAGCTGGACCGGAATAGAAAGGAGTTCTTTTTTTGTGTAATGCCTTACCGATTTATTGAGTGAGATTCTCTAACTCCTCGCTTTAATAATCAATCCTGGTGTGGATGGAGATAAGGTAAAAGCCGCAATACACTTCCAAAAAGGACATTCGAAGGAGGTACAATACGTAGCTTAGTAGAGCCGTATAATTACTAGGAAATATTCTACGACTGATATTTGCAGCTCATTCCTCACATCCACATATCGTAGTTGTCTGATGTTGCTAACCGTTGAAGTTTGCGATTTTGCGCAAAGGCAAACGTTCCAAGACGCGGCGGAAGGAAAATAATGAGTAGAATAATTGCAACGGCACTTACCTTCGGAAATCCCGACTCCAGCAGGCGTAAATGACCGGGTTCATGCTAGAGTTTATCCACCCGAGCCAGGTCACCACGGCAGAGACGATTTCTTCGTGCGCGATACAGTGCATGCAGAAGCCGGATAGCAGGTTGACGACGAAAAATGGCAACCAGCAGACAATAAACACCCCCATAACGATGCCGAGCGTTTTGNGATCCAAGACGCGGCGGAAGGAAAATAATGAGTAGAATAATTGCAACGGCACTTACCTTCGGAAATCCCGACTCCAGCAGGCGTAAATGACCGGGTTCATGCTAGAGTTTATCCACCCGAGCCAGGTCACCACGGCAGAGACGATTTCTTCGTGCGCGATACAGTGCATGCAGAAGCCGGATAGCAGGTTGACGACGAAAAATGGCAACCAGCAGACAATAAACACCCCCATAACGATGCCGAGCGTTTTGGCGGCCTTCTTCTCTTTGGCAAACTTTGCCAGCTTGCGCGACAGGGAGAAGTTTTTCCCCATGTGCGTACGGTGCCGGCCGCCCAGCCCGTTGTTCTGCAGCGCCGATAATGGTTCGTCGTCCGGGTCCTCCGGTGTCGAGTTGGCGGTATGCTGCTGATGTTGGCTGCTGAGCGGTGCCTGCTGCTGCGTAGCTAACGGTTGGTGTGCAGAAGGCTGTAAATGATCCTGCTGCTGCTGCTGCTGTTGCTGCTGTTGTTGTTGTTGTTGCTGCTGTTGTTGCTGTTGTAGTTGTTCGGGCGCAGCCAATCGTGGGTGATTGAGGCGTTCGCGCGTGGTACCGCCGCGGTGTATTCGTAAGGTGAGCTGCAGCTCGCCGGATGCCATCAGCACCTGCTTAGTGCCGAGCTTGAGCGAGCGCGTCTGTATGGCGGCGGCCCGGTATATACGACAGTACGTAAACACCATCACTAGCAGCGGCAGGTAAAATGAGATGGTGGACGAAAAGACAAGGTAGCCGAGATGTTCGGTGAACGTACACTTGTACGGTGGCATGTCCGCTTCGCGCACTGCTCGCCACCAGAGAATGGCCGGGAAGCTGATCGCGCTAGAGCATATCCAAACCGCTGCTATCAGCGCCACCGCCTTACGGCGCGTCATCTTCATCGGGTAGGAGAACGGGTCCGTAATTGCCCAGTAGCGATCGAGCGAAATGACGCAGAGGTTTAGGATGGAGGCGGTGCTGAACAGCACGTCGAGCGACCGCCAGATGTCGCACCAGTCCGTACCAAAGAACCAGGTGTTTTCCAGCACCTCGTATAGCGCAGAGAACGGCATCACCACCAGCCCGACGAGACAGTCGGCGACGGCAAGGCTGGTCACAAAGTAGTTGGTGGCGGTATGGAGGTACCGTTCGCGTACCACGGCTAGTATCACAAGCGAGTTGCCGAACACGGTGGCGAACGAGAACAGAAACAGGAACGCCAGCAGGCCCGCTTTATCGTTCGGCAGCGACTCCAGGTAGTTTGTAAAGTACGGCACAGTGGAGCAACAGTTGACATCGAGCGTCACCGAGCCGGCACCGTCTGATACATTGTAGTACGTTTGGTTCGTTAGTGCGATCAATTGCGAAAACTCCCAGAACGCTTCGCTTGCATTATTCATTATTCAACACTGCTCTATCCAGTCTGGTAGGTGATACTGAACTGCGGCGAAGGAGCAAAAGCATTCAAAGCAGATAGGTAGGATTAGGAGATCTTCATCATACTAGCCAACAGGTGCTCCTTAACCTTGCTCACTAACCGAAA
>CM032179.1:242993-310150 GCA_018908115.1 Anopheles rivulorum
AATAATAATATATATATAATATATGTTTTGATGATCTCTATTGATAAATTAGATATAATTATAGGAATGATGAGTATATTTTGTTTTGGTGGTGGTATTAGTTGGGTTGTGGGCGTGGGGGGGGAGAGTGGTGAGGGAGGGAATGAAAATTTCCTACTAAATGCTTGTCAGCAGACACATTTCGTAGCAGTGATCTCAATCATTTTGCGGCAAAATAAGAACAAAATTCACTGAAGCAGTGAAGTGCGTGAGTACGGATAGTGTTTTGCGATAACTCACTTAGCTAAAGTTTTTGTCCGCACATTACATCGCAGCGTAAGCATGGCTGCAAACAGGCAAAATCGTGAGAAAATAGCCTACGGCAATGTTTGCTAACAGTTTACAAAAAAAAAAAAAAACCTAGAGAAAGTTTCTTATGTTTTGCCGGTTTTCTCTTTGCCTCAGTCTTCACCACCCAAAACCCGTCGTTGAAATGACACGGCCAGCCATTGATTGATTAAGCACTTGATCAAGCGAAGGAATCGGTCAATTTTTGTAGACTCTGTTTGCGGCCGAATATTAAAGCGAAAACGTGAAAGTGAAACGAAAGGACCCTCTCTTCATTTATCAGCGAAGGGTGAGGTTAAGACAAAATATTAACCCGAAGAAAGAAAGAAAAGCGAAGAGCGCACGAAGAAAATACTACAAAAGCAGTCCCGAGATTTGAAGTGTATTGTTGTGGACGGAATAGTGTTGCTGTGTGGGATTTGGTTTGAATCGGAGCAGTGAATAGATATTGCCCCATTGTGGAATATGTGTTAGGGAAAAAAGGGGTAACGAAAAATGAAGCAAACGAAAAAGGGTTTGGAACTTTTCATGCCATCGGAAGCAACAACAGCAACAACAAAAAAATGACAGCGAAAAAAAAATGGCTGCAATGTTTTCTAAAGGACTACATTATATGCTTTATCACTGTCGTAGCGGGTGCCT
Source organism: Anopheles rivulorum (assembly GCA_018908115.1). Lineage (NCBI taxonomy): Eukaryota > Metazoa > Arthropoda > Insecta > Diptera > Culicidae > Anopheles > Anopheles rivulorum. The sequence goes on from CM032179.1 coordinate 243,963, forward strand.
TTCTATTATTGCCCGCCAGAGTAGCTTTTACTTTTTCGGCTCGCTGTCTGTATTTGTGCTTCACAGAATGAAGAAATCGACCTCGTGCAATATTATTAGTTTGGCAAACTTTTTTTTTGTTTTTTTTTTTTTGCTGGTACATTGATTTATCGGCAGTGCGTACAATTGTAACTTCATAAATGTGGAATTTTGTATCATCTTAACAGAAATACGTTGCCCATTGCTTTTGAATTTAGAAGAACATATATATTTTTTAAAATTATTTTTCAGTCAGTACTACATTGTTTTATTGCTCAAGTATTGGTTTAATATTGATCCACCAAAAACACATCACTGCTTCTTAGAATCAAAGACATCAATCTTAATGCACAACAAATATTTCTTGTCTAAACTTTGCTTTAACGTATTACCGCAATGATTTCCGTTTGCAAAAAAAAAACACACACACACACACATAAAAGCCAGCATTAATATTTTGCAACTTATGCTGTCAGCGGTTTCCAGATACTTCCACAGCACCAAGCAGCAAGACTGCGAGCGGTTGCTTTTTTTTCAGATAAGTAAGTAATTATGTATGAAGAAGTTCGTAGTACTTCCTGCTTGCCAAAAGCGAGCATTTTTCTTTTCCTTTTATTTTCGAATCATTTTTTTTTTTTGCAGGGTGATTGGCTTTAAAGTTGGGCTCTCGACACAACGGTTTTCGATTGCAAGCGTTGTATTATATCGTTGGAAAGTTGAAACTAATTTAATTCTACGAACTTCTTATTCTCTGCTCGGTAAGCAACTTCCACTTCAACTTCACGCTTATCGGTCTGGCTTAATAACCCTAATTAACATATAATAAAAGGTTAGGCTTCGAAATACAAAAGACCGAAAGGAACAATGAGATAAATGAGAAGAAAAAAGGAAACAATCAACTTGGCAGGCTTAAGCTCTGAGGAAAGAAAACATTTTCTATACATGGAAATTATTATACACAATATTTATATCGGATCAGCCATATAAAATATGTAGTTTTTGACAAACATTAAACTATTAACTCCAGCCCAACTGTTTTTATATACTTAGTGAGAAACGGTAAGTGGACGTAACAATAATAGGTAAATGATAAATATTTAATTAAAAACCAAAGTTTAAACATACTAGGAAATAGAAACAGCAACAAACTACTTATACTACGCTTGTACGACAAAAATTGAAGACAAAAAAGAGACAGGAAACACAAATGTCGCTCATGTACAACAAAATGAATGGGAGTTTTGGGTAAAACTAAGCTCGAGTTTAAAAGTACCGGAAGTACAAATGGTGGACCATAAATCTCATTTAAATTTAGAACTTACGTTACACCGACTACACTGAAGCGTAGACGATCCTTTCAGCACTGCGATGCGATGTGTTCATGCGCCTGCAGTTTACGATTAGCACTTGTTTCAACCTTGCACTCACGTGTGACATTCACTCAAATCCGAACGGGTCAAATAATTTGATTCTGATTGAATTTGGAATTTGCACCTGAACTATTTAAATGAAAAGACCATTGCGCCACGTGGTTTGGTCTTTGCGGTATGTACTCGTTCGCTGGTGTGGTGGGTGCCGCAAGTCGTGGCTAAGCACTTTCACGTTTTTCAAAGCGATTTTCTATTTCTTTTTTTTTGTTGCGCTACTGTGGCTATGGTTAGCTCTGCACATCGGCTGTTGTTGGTACGGTGGATTTCCAAAAAACAAAAATGTATGAATATCTAGCTATGAAAAAGAAGCAGCGTTGGGAAAAGATTACATGAAGAGCCGTTGGTTTTGCATGGTAGGCTGGCATAAATAAACGAGCATGATTTGCAACAATATGTACTTTAATACCGTCTAGGATAATCGCTTAAGCAAACATCTTGCAGCGCATATAGTGATATTTTTATTTTTTGTTATCCCCCTACCAGATACGTATACACACACTCAACCGTACCAGCGTTCTTATTTCTTACAGAGCTACGCTGTTTACATTTTGGATTTCGCAACAACAACAACAACAAGAAAGAAAAAGTAAATAAAGATGCACATAAACACGCGAGATGCCTTATTTCGAGCATGGAAAGGAACGTAACCGTGCTCAACTTAAACACTAGTCAGCTGAGCGAAACTGCACTCACTTAGCTTTTGCGGCCCTTATGCCCATGCATCGCGGGTGCATTGAATGCAGGCCTGCACCAAACACGAACGCAGCAGTTCCAGTTTAGATTTGAGTGTCGTGCGATTGATTGAGGTTGATAGACGAACCAAAGTCACAATACTGCTGTGGAGTCCGTAAGCGGGTCCGGGTCCGTTGAGCGGACATCTGTGTAAAGACGACTCAAACATGCGAGCCCAGGGTCACACGCGCGGAACAATTCACTAGCCATCGGTTGCAAACACAACAGAAAATTTCATAGCTACACCATCCGAGTCCGGCTAGCGCGTGTGCTGGAGATTCACAGGCTGCTAATACACTGGTGCAACCAGGACGCTTCAAACAGCTTTCATGCCTCAAAACAGGATAACCACTGGAGAAAGCTTCTACACAGGATGTTCGGGTCGCCATCGTCTAACATCGGCTGCTATTGTGTTCATTCTGTGTTCATCGCTTGCACGCAATCATTCGGCGTCGGTATCGTGCGTCCTGCAATGCAAACCACGAAGGGAGTATACCTTGTACGACGAGTCCGGCGCTCAACTCGTAAATTATCAAACTCAACTCAAAGATCGCATAGTGGCTATTGACCTTGGCCTTCGTTACGAATCGAATGGTGTTAGGTGCATCAAGTGAATTGTTTTTTCTTCTTCTGCATTTAGACCTCACGAGAGCAACGTGTTGCAAAACATTTTCCACCGATTTTTTACATCACGCTTCCAACAACTAGAGTTAGGTGTGAAAGAAATAGTTTCCCACCACATTTGTGCATTGTTTGTTTACAAAAAAGAAATCGCAAATTGAACTACGAGAATATAACCGAAATTAGTACTATTACAATATTATCAGCTTTTAGCTTCAGTGTCCTCCAAAATCCTCAAATAAAGAGTAACACACATTTTGATCGCAATTTATTTTTAAAACATTCTTCAATGTACTGAAAGCAACAAAACAGTGTGAAATTAGAGATAAAAGGAAAGGAACAACTAAGAACATCCTCCTGTGGAATCTCAGAAGTGCTTACAACCAACTAGTTCGCAAAACCAAGGGAAATAATACATCTCTATACGATCTATTGTAGCGATAGATCCTTAAGCTAACCCAGGATACAAAAGTTCTTCAACGTTGGCCTCTAGCTCAAGAAGTAAAAACCGTACATCGGTTTGGCAACCGATATGTTAGATACAATGTTCCTGATACAATAAAAACTTACGTTTTGGAATGAACACATGGTGTAAGGATAGATGACTAATGAATGATAAATCACGGTATTTTGAGCGATCTACCTTTTGATGAATACCAACCAGGCAAGCAGACATTCAGATAGAAGCCCTCGTCACTAATTATGTCAAAAAATTGAGTGAAATTAGAAACATATTTCTAATAATAGATTAAGGAGCATTATCAGAAATAAGCGGATAGAACAATTTGAGTTTAGACTGAGAACACGTTAGTGTTCAGAAGTGTAGAGAGGGATTATCTATGGATCCATCATTTTAGTAGCATTTATCACAAATAATAAAAATACCGTTTACTGTACATCTGCTTGTTGTCTTCAATAGGTTCAAGCTTAAACCTGTACCATGTAATGAATAATTATTATATTTAAATTATTTGAACGGGCCGATGTGCAGATCGCAGAACAACTAAATCATTTGTTTTCCAGTCCCTTATATCTCTTTGCTGCTTATATTTCATATCTTTCAATTACTGGAAAGAATTGGAACAACTGAACCGCTGATGCAACAATAATATCATTTTCCTAATAACAAATTCAATTCATAATTTTTATGTTTAGTTTGTCCGTCGGAATAGTCTACAACGAACTTTTCAAATATTTTGCTTTTCCCATCCTTCGCATTCACGGTGCGAAAGAAATTCAGCACACCTTAAATTAACATATATGTACCTTGTGTTTTCTATTCTTGGCTGTCAAAAAAGCCTTTCAACGACACCTTCTTATACTTGCCTTGATTATTTGGTAGCTATATTTATTTATTTGTTTTGGGTTGTAGATGGTTTTGGTTCACCTTTTCAACGTATGATTTCGTGCATTTAGTGAAAACTCAGTTCCTCTGCTACGATGGGAATCAACTTTAATTTCAGTCGCAATCATTATTTGTTGCTTGGGATCGTGTGCGGCTTTCTATTCAGCTACTATTCGCCCCATGATTATGCGGAATATGTAGCAGAGTGCCCGGAGGTGACGGAAAATACAGACATGCTACAAACTCTTGAGCATAACAACGAGTTCGAGCCGCAACTCAACTTAGAGCAGAAACCGATGATAGCAAAGAAGATGGTAAAAAATATTATACGCCCGCGTTATTATTACTCTGAACTTGGGATCAGAGAAAAACTGTTCGTGGGTGTGCTGACAACGACGGAAAATGTTGACACGTTTGCTACCGCAATCAATCGTACCGCTGCTCATCTGGTGAATAAGATAAAATTCTTCATTCACGCGGACAGTGTAAAGTCTAACTTCAACCTGAAGAATATAGTGGGGTTTACTGACACCCGAGAACATCTACGGCCGTTTCATATGCTCAAATACCTGGCGGATAACTATCTAGATGAATACGACTTCTTTCTGCTGCTAACGGATACGACGTACGTGAATGCTCGCACGGTGCGCCGGCAACTTCAGCATCTTAGCGTCACCTTGGATGTGTATATGGGAACAACCATGGACGAGAATTCGTTTAACAACGGGAAAACAGACGAAGCTGCACGGAATGAGTATTGTGACCTGCATGGCGGCATTATACTGAGCAGTGGTGTGATTAGAAAAATCAGGGCCAATCTTGATTGGTGTGTTCGTAATTCTGCTGCAAATAACTATAGCAGCAACATCGGAAAGTGTGTAAAATATTCGACAAAAATTAAGTCATGCCATCAATCGTGGCAGGGTATCGACATTACCAGCTACCACCTGAACAGCTACAAAATCTACCGAGATTTTCATTTAATTACCAAAGAAGAACGGTTTAACAAGGCAGCAATGGTTTTTCCCGTCACTACGACGGACGACTTCTACCTGCTGCATGCATATTTCTCACGCATCCATCTGAAGCAAAACAGCGAGATAAAGCAAATGCTGCTTGAAGATGCAATGCAAATTTCTAATGGTACGCTTTCGAATGATATTCTTGAGGTGCGGTGGCCACTAGGTGTTCCAAAATCCAATCCGCCAGAATCACGACACGACGTTGTTCCGTGGATAGCGCTTAACACAACACATTCGTTCATGTGGAATTCCGAGGTGAACGTGCAACGCTTATCAGCAGTCGACGAAGAGGATATGCGCAACGTTTTGAATAAAACCATTTTAGAAGCAACGCGAAACAATCCAGATGCCGAGTTTCGCGGCATACACACTGCCTATAAGCGTTTCGATGCCGTTCGAGGTATGGACTATCGGTTGCTGCTAAATTTCTATGACCGAAAGCTTAAAAAGATGGTGCACAAAAGCTTTGAAGTAATCAAACCTATTAGCTTGATCGAAATTGTCCCCTCGCCGTACGTTACTGAAAGCACGCGCGTGGCAATGTTGTTGCCAACTTTTGAAAATCAAGTACTTGAAACAGAACAATTTCTCGAGAGCTACGAGAAAACATGCATGGACAGTCAGGACAACACGTTTCTCATGCTTATATTTCTGTACCGGGCGGAGACTCCCAGCAAAGGTGATGAAGATGTATTTCTTCCATTAAAAAATATTGCTTTAGCACTGACGGAAAAACACAAGCAAGATGGTTCAAGAGTGGCATGGGTATCGATCCGTTTGCCCGTAGAAGTAAGTTCAAAAGTTAGTAATAACAATCGGTACTACAGCTCGTTTTACGGACCCCACGCACATATGAGCTTTGCCGTCGTCGACCTAGCTTTGCGCAAGATAGGGCTAGAAAGTCTGGTAATGCTGTGTTCAAATGCGGCCTCATTCCGGCCAGACTTTCTTAATCGTGTCCGGATGAATACGATTCAGGGTTTTCAAGTGTACAGTCCGATCGGTTTTATGATGTATCCCTGTGAGTGGACTGAGCTGTGTAAACCGTGTGAAAACTGCGATGTTGGTCAAAGTAGCGGTTACTTTGACCGGGCTAACTATGATGTGGTATCTTTCTACAGTAACGACTACGTGTACGCACGCAAACAGCTCGAGCAAACGTTACCAATTGTTCGAAGTGATCGAGACATTGTGAATCTATTATCAATGAACTCGACGCAGCTCATTAACAACGGCACGATAACAAACATAATAGACCTGTTTACAAAGAGCAATAGTAAAATACATGTTCTACGGGCGATTGAACCGAACCTTCGTTATGGACGAAGCATATCTAATTTCTTATCAAACGATCCTTACGGCGAACAGTTTTCTAAGTTGCATTGCTCCGAGGAAACGGAACGGAGGCAGTGTATTCGAGTCGCGTCAAAGAAACAAATAGGAGATGTGTTTGTACAATATAGTAAACAGTTTGAAACACGTGAAGTTGTGTAATGAAACCAAATTTTAATGAACTACTCACAAGCAATGCAATAATGTAACGTAATATGATTTACTAGCCATATTTTGGTTGTTTTTTTTTTTAATCTTTGTGCCACAGCAAATTTTCTAATAAATTACTATAACAATGTACACAAAGACGTCCGATTAAAAGTGTCATTAATTATAAATGAATTGCCGAAATGTACTTAGTTTTGTAAACGTGTTTTACTGTAAGTATGTTGGTTATCTACTTGTGACTACACATCCGTGCAATGATTGATTAACATGAGTTGACTATTGATAAGGTTGTATCAATATAAATAACAGTTTCCCAGTTTGAAAGGCTGGTCGAATATTAAAGTCGGTGATGCCTGCCTCTAGAATCTGCGTTCAAATTACCGTGCCTTCCATACGTCGGAATAATTGTTTGTTTTATATTCATATATTGCTTGTTGTTGAATATGAACCAGGGATGTTGCCAATTTAAAAGAAGAAAGAAATGTATACCTTAATCCTTCCATTTTTTTGTCATATTCAATGCATTCACAGTTCACGGACAACCGTAAGTTATTCAACTCCTTATGATCCATTTATGGCAGATTTAAACGATCGCTTTAACATATACAGGTAGTAACCAAGATACACGTTGATAAGAGCAAATTTGAAATTTCGCGTAACTCAACTAGCGCGTAACTCGGGAGGAACCTGTATTTGACAACTGGATTGTTTATAAACATAAAACTTAAAGCACATTCGCAGCGGAGCGTGTATCTGAAATAGTAGTTCAAAGAAATAAATGAAAACCAGATGATAAAAACTAGTTTCTACAATATTTTAATCCTATTATGTCTATCGTTAGTGGTTTATTATAGTCTTAATGTGTATTTCATCAACAATCTACAATCAACTGTGCCGCAAGATGGCATTAACATGGATGGCCACGATGCGTTAGAGCTTGCTGCTGCTAGGATAAAACCAACACTGAACAATACTCAAGCAACCAAACCTCGTTCTGTGCAAAATGTAATAATACGTAAAGTCATGGTTTTGAAACCGGTGTTTCGAAACAAAAATCCTAAATACGTAGGCATAAAGCAGAACCTTATAAACAGTTTTCTTCCAAAAGCGTACAACTTAACTAGTATATGGAAAACCGCTAACTCGGTATGCAGTTTGATAAGCATGTTTACCCATTCGGAATAACTTAATCTTGTCATCACTTTAATTTCAGTGGCCCAAAATTAACGAAGTGTTTCCTACCAAGGATAAATTGATTGGAGCTGTCATCAATGCAATGAGGAATGAATCTATTCATAGGCTTAAAAATTCGCGCAGAGGGACACAGTTGAAGCTGGTACTAGAACTCACCGGTTCGCAATTTGTTCTGTTTAAGCCAAGCTGGTATACGCGTGAAGATGTCATAAACGGGTCCGTATACTCAGGCAAAGACAGACATAACTCCGAAATTGTTAGCTTTCATCTAGCTGCTATTTTAAACCTCCGATACACACCGATTGTTGCTGGACGAAAAATTTCACTTCAGAATAATCTAAAATATGCAGACGATGAGCTTCGCCAGACGATGCCAGGTATGAGTTATGTCACGCACGTTACACCAAGAAATTATTTCTTTGATTCTTTCCTTGCAGTTATCAACAATCAGCAGTGTGCCTATGGTGTTTGCCATTATTGTAAAAGCGAAGAAACGGTATGCGATGATCCAACTACCGGTACGTTGGAAGGAGCGGTTTTGCTTACCATCCCGGGAAAAATATCAAAGTACAGATCTCCGTGGCAACGCACGTACAAGGACCAGCTGAAGGCGGAATGGGAAACGAACGATAATTATTGTGCGCTCATAAGAAAACAACTGCAGTTTGATGTACTTTTGGATCTTATAGATGCGGCCGTATTTGATTTTCTTATTCAAAACGGTGATAGGCACCATTACGAAACGCGAGAAAATCGCGTATTGTTGCTTGACAATGGTAAAGGTTTTGGAAATCCTTTCATAGACCATATAGATATTCTTGCACCGTTGTATCAATGTTGTTTGTACGTATGGAAAATATTTTGTGATCGTGATATTGTATGACATCATTATATATACATATACATATCATATATCAATATTTTCTAGCATTCGACGCACGACGTGGGAAAGATTGTTAATATTCTCTGGGGGAGCACTTACCGAAACGCTTGAAGAACTCAACAAATTGGATCTTCTATATCCTCTGGTCATCAAGGAACATTACACCGCTCTTGAAAGACGACTGCTTTACATTTATAGTACCGTCGAGTTATGCAAAGAAAAATTTGGTAATAAAATATTTAAATAATTTTATTACAGTTACCGGCACATAATGAACGGAATTCCATTTTACAACTTTGCTCTAACGTGGTTTGTACATTTCACCGAGACGGTAGGCTAATGATCCTCGTATACGTTTTCCTCGTAAAGCAAGCCCGTTCGGTAACAAAGCTGGTTGACGAACGTATATTCCTCTTTTATTAGGTGTCCAGGCGCGAAAGACTGCCTCGTTGTGTTTTGGTAAGTTAACACCAACCCAGCCGGCAGATGATAATACAATATCACAGATGGTAACATGCTTTTCTAACGTACCATGCACGAGGATGTTTGGACCGCATTCTAGCGGTGGAAAATTTTCTAACCGATCCACATTACCAAACGGAACACCCAATAACTGAGTGCCAAGCAGTGCCTTGTACAACGCGCTGGCGTCCGATGTATTACAAATAACCGTTGGAAGCGTATTCGAAGCATATAGAATTACGCGAATTGAATCTGGACCATCGAGAAAATCTATTCGTCCTATACCGCCAACGAATAAAGTCATGCCGGGTTTGAGCAGGTATGCTCTCGGTCGAACCATCCGCCTTGAAATAGTGAGTAGAATTTCCTCTGTAGTTAGCAGATCAAGTATTTGGTCAGGTTGGACGACACCGGGTGTATCGTAGCACCATTTCGAGTTGATATACTTTTCGTTTTTTTCGTTCAATGTAAGTATAGGCGCTGGCCCACCATTCCTTTGNCTGGACCATCGAGAAAATCTATTCGTCCTATACCGCCAACGAATAAAGTCATGCCGGGTTTGAGCAGGTATGCTCTCGGTCGAACCATCCGCCTTGAAATAGTGAGTAGAATTTCCTCTGTAGTTAGCAGATCAAGTATTTGGTCAGGTTGGACGACACCGGGTGTATCGTAGCACCATTTCGAGTTGATATACTTTTCGTTTTTTTCGTTCAATGTAAGTATAGGCGCTGGCCCACCATTCCTTTGAGTCACAGAAAAGTGATCAAATGCTTCTTCCTGTTCCCTCTCGAAGGTACGACCTATGTGACCGAGTAGTGTAGGATGCTTCACATCTCTAGCCGCTTTAGACTGTTCACGTCTTAACCGTTGATCTGCTCTCTGCATATATCGCTCCTGTTTCAGTCGATTCATCCTTAGAAATAATCGGTAGTCGGATGGGCGCATAATAGGAAATTTAAGCATGCGTATAGTTGTGCCCGGCCATGGACTTGCGGTGGCTCTTTGAACCAAATCTGTCGCTTGCACCTTACACAAGTCAGAACGGAGCAAAGCATTGAAAAGCGTGCTTTTTCCCACATTCGTACAGCCAACCAAATACACATCACCGCGAGTACCCCAGACGTTGTGAATTTTCGTGATTAATTCTTCTACACCGTATCCAGTGCTGGCTGATATGAGCGAAACGTGCTTGATGTTGTTTCTAGAAAAACCAGATTCAATTATGCTTTTGGTCAAACATTGCCGAACGTTCTCCAGGTATCCGGAACAATCCTGAGGCAAAAGGTCGATTTTATTGCCTACAACAATTATGGGTCGTTGAGAACCTAATATTTCAGCGAGGCCAGGCCATATCGAGCAAGGGAAATCCAATATATCAACCAGGAGAATAGCCAGAGCTCTTTTTGTCTTCATGGAAGACAGCATTTCGATGTAATCCTCAGCGGAAACCGTCACATTTATTGCAACATTATAATGTTTCAAAAAATGGCACCTTTGGCATATGGTAGTCTGTATAAAGAAAAGGTGGTAAAGTTACATAAGATGTACAAAAACAAATGTATCACGTATCAAATGAATTTAGTACATTTGTAATGTTCTTACCGATAATTGTTCTTTCGATTTTTCCTTAAAAAGTTCACTCGGTAAATAGCCAGGAATACTGGGTTCGATGCAGTGTAGCAATGCACCGCATCCTCCACAAGGTATTTTCGCAGATGGTATGCTAGGATCAGGTGTACCGTAGAGCGATCTAACGTCCTGATCGTGTTCATCGTAATATTCGTAATCTGACATCCACTCTCCAGTAAATAGTTTATCATTGTCTTGCTCTGCCAATTCGTCATTCTTTTGTACTTTTAGACCGATTTGTTTGTACGGCATCTGAACAACGGATGAATTTTCGGCATTATCGAAAGACATTTTTCCACCGTCGAACAATTCAATAAATTCTTCTGTTTGTAACTGCTTCATAGCTACTGAAAACGGTCTGATCTCGCACGACTTTCTTATATTGCTATTGTGCAACTGTTTCAATTTAGATTCCATTATTTTGTTTTGTTTGTAACCCATTTTTAAAGTGCTGTTCTCGATGAAGGAACTGTACACAATCTTGTGTTTCCAGGCGCTGTAAACATCATCTGTACCGCTTATATTCGTCACACCAGAAGCGTTGCATTGTTCGGCTCGTCTAGTATTATTCAATTGAATATGTCGTATAATAGGTAATAGCCTGCTTCGAAATATGTTTGATTTTAAAACACTTCGAAACATGTTGAACAGATCGCGCACATGTATACTTTTCCTCAAACCGACATGACAGGTAAATTCCAAACCCAATGAAAATAAAACCAGGATGGGTGTATAGTTTTAAGGTAGTGACAAGATATATATACTCTCCGAGATGATCCGGTGCATGATACATGAGGATTCCCGGGAACTCGAACTTTAAATCAATTTATTTTTCGCACAAATCTCAAGCAAAGAAGTAAAAAGCATAAGGTACTTTAGGTAATTGAAAGCAATAAATATATTTTAAATTCGATAATAGCACACCTATTACAATGTATACTTTGAGTTATGTTAATTGGGTCACCTGTGAATGACAGTTCTGATTTCATTCCGCTCACGGGATCTGTTTTGCTAGGTTTTGTTTGGGTAAAATAAGAACTGGTGTGCATTCGTTGTGAAATCAAGTATTATTAATTCGACGCCTTCAATCGAAATTGATTATTCGCATGTAAGCATTCGAAAGTTTAAACATGAGTAACTGATCTTATAAATATGTTTATTATCATTTTAGCATTCGTATCCCTAAGCTCTGTGTTTTGCTGTGGCAGCTACTCTTGGTCTAGTGAAAGCAAAGAACACAAGCTAGAATAACGAAAATCATGGGTCAATCTATTAGCATGTTACCAAATGTTGCTGCATCGGCTGTAGAGCCCCCGAAAAATGCAGCCAAGGAAAAACCCAAGTGCAAGGCTTGCTGTGCCTGTCCGGAAACAAAGAAAGCGCGCGATGCTTGGTAAGAATTCTTTAAAATGTTATATAACAATATTTATTCAAACCAAAATCTCTGAACATATATTACAGCATTATGGACCATGGANAGAACACAAGCTAGAATAACGAAAATCATGGGTCAATCTATTAGCATGTTACCAAATGTTGCTGCATCGGCTGTAGAGCCCCCGAAAAATGCAGCCAAGGAAAAACCCAAGTGCAAGGCTTGCTGTGCCTGTCCGGAAACAAAGAAAGCGCGCGATGCTTGGTAAGAATTCTTTAAAATGTTATATAACAATATTTATTCAAACCAAAATCTCTGAACATATATTACAGCATTATGGACCATGGAGAAGAAAAATGCAGCGAGTTAATAGAGAAACATAAACAGTGTATGCGTGATATGGGCTTCAATATTTAAAGCATCCTGTCGAGTTGATACCAGTAAGGATGATTGATTGGATAATTCATGTTTGTTTTCTTGCTACTCTGTAAATTCGTTTGTACATTTAACAATGTAATTTAAAACAATATAATCTTATCATAACTAAGAAGTTGTTAAAGTTGTTCTGTTGTTATAGGTACGATTTCTTAGCATTTTAATTAGTTTCTTTAACAGTGATGTTTTGCCAAAGGGAAAAGGAAAGACGGACATACAGGAAACTTATTTAAGTACGAAGTATTGCTCAACTATACCAATAACGGATTGTTCGCTATGTGCTTGATACAAAATATTACACGTTAACAAATGAACAAGTTTTTGCAAGCCCAAGGAAAACTCTTTTACACCGTAGATAGTGGAAATGCAGTCATCGTATAAAATTATACTAAAAATAATCTTAAATGTCGTTTGATAGGTCGTTCCAGATGCGAGGAATAATGCGATTGTTCATCAGAAAAGATGTTAGTATTTATTATTTCGTATTTAGGCTCCAGAAGTCTTCATCTATGCACTAAACAGGCAACGTAATGTTAGGATTCGTCATTAATATGATGCGTGAGGTTCGTTATCCCATTTGTATAAAGACACTGTACTGCTCCCTTATTCCGTGAGTGATGAGTTAAGCATTTATTGTGTGGTGATTCCCTCGTTCTCGGAGAGGTGTCTATCCATATCCATCCAGTCCGTCGATCAATAAATAGACAATATGCAAATTAATGAATGTACCGGTAGCCCCTGAGATAAAATGTAGCAGATATACCTGGATCGTGATATTGGACAGTACTGTGAGTTTATTGCATAAAATTCAGCCAAATAGGAATGGGGAATCGCCGGTTGTAGTGTGAAAACAAATCGGTTGGATTTTACATGCTGGGCGTCCGGTGTGTAAACACGAGGTGCTGCTGCTGTATGCGTATATCGGCAAAACAGTTTTCTTCAAATCATCTCACTCATACACAGTCAAGTACCCGTAGCTGTCATCGTGATATCCGAGATGTCCGTGACATTATGGGTTACCACGAGATCGCATTACTCAATTGACCTTGACTAATCTGCCATGTACACCGAACACACTGCTTTGTGCAATGCTGACATTCTACAGCGGATACGATACGGTTGCTACAAATTCCTTGTTGGACTGCTGAGAATTCCAATTGCTTTTATTCTCCCTGAAACGACGTTACGGATAAATAGCTTGCATTTGCAGCTTGGTTATATTTTCATATATCGCGTTAAGTCATATTTTCCTCGTAGCCTCGTAACAGCTTTGCGAACTTTTTGAATTGATCAATAGACCTTGTAACCTATGTCACATCTTGTATTTCAATAACCTCAGTAGAAACTAAAGCACAAATCTAGGTCGCTATTGTCTTTGTCTTAAGAACGGCTGTGTCGTATTAGTCTTGTTATTAAGCTTACTACGTAGCTGGAGGAACGATTAGAATGGGATTTTGGACCGATCCTGTTGTGTGGAATTGGCGCCGTTGTTACATCCGTTACCGGACCGCTTCAGATCGCCATGTTGATGTATCGTTTTTTTTTATCTAAGCAACCAAGTTGCATAGATGATACTAATACACGCCATACGCACAGAGCACAATAATTCTATGTAACTATAGAAACCATGAATCAAAGCATGAAAACATATTTTAATGTATATTTATTTCAATCTTTTCGTTTGATTTGCATCCTATATTGACTTTGTTCGAAATGGAGCTGTCATGTATTTGACATTTATCGTATATTTTCTATACCTTGGTGAAATCTGATCTAGAGCAATCCTGTTGATAGCAAGCACGCGAGCAATTACGAGCTCTTTGGTGTGTTCGCGGTGTGATCGGTAGGATTGTACTGTGAATAAATTTTGCAAGTAAATGTGCTGAATCAGTCAAAATTACGTGGAGCTGCACGTAAAATATCTAGCTACTTGCGCGGAAAGTATTGTTCATCCTGGGAAATTGTGCAGTTGTCAAACGGTGAGCACATGGTTGATTGATTTTCGTGTACACGAACTTGTCGTTCATAAAAAAATATAATATTGCTAATCTCTTTGTGAGATATTATTTTTGTCATGGCATGCAAGCATACATGTTTTTTTTTTGTTTGTAGATTTTAGTGATGAATGTTTTCGTGATAAAATGAAACTAATTATTTCTCCTGACATGACGCTTGCTTAGCAATTCTAATCTTTTCACACAGCCATATTTTTTCCAAGATGATGGTGGGCGGGTTTGTTAAATTTCGTTCGTTACGCGTTCTTATACCTTATAATTTTGTACACCTATAGTACACAGTGAAGTTAAAACTATGTATCGGAATGTCGTTTGGTTGTATATGTAAAATATTGTTTTTCCTTTGTACAGAGTATAGTTTTTTGCCAAAAGCACCTACCGGAAGAGGGAACATTATTATGGGGAAAAGGCAGCGCAGTGACTACCGGGTGGACGGTGGGGCCTCGTCGACGGAATCAAACGATGAAACTTTACTTTCCACCAAGATGAATGGAGGTGAAGTGTGTACACACATACAAAAGTCTATCGACTTGAACACAATTCGGAAACAAATTAAAACCAATGAAGCCTGGTTTAAAAAGGTTTGTGGCAAGTGTATGGATGAGCCAGCGACACACGGTGGAAATCATATCCACGAATCATCGAAAGTGTTCAGTGATGCCAGTTGTGAAACGGCCCTATGGCTTTGTCTCAAGTGTGGAACGCAGCTGTGTGGTCGGAAGCACAATCAGCATGCTCTAAAACATTATACAGTAAGTGTTAGAGGGAAGAAGACAGCAGTCACCCGATTGTTCTTGTGTTGTATATCAGCACACGCCAGATTAACCTGTCGACATATAATTGCTTTCATTTCATTTTTATTTTATTATATTCTTATAGACACCGCATTCGGACGTTCATGCGCTCGCGATGAACACTACTACAATGGACGTGTGGTGTTATTGCTGTAATATGGCTGTCGATCCGTACGCGAAACCAAAGCTACTCGAACTGGTTGAGCTTATTAAGCGAGAAGTAACGAAAGTACGATTCTCCGATACTGCTAGCACATGTATTACAGAAATGCAAACTAAATTGCGCGACACGACAGATTCAGTCAGGAATATGGTAATAGATGTACTTCAATCAACTACAAATAATTCGTACGATGTGCCGGATGCTGCAAAATTTGACTCCAACAATCAAACTTACGAACACAAACCTGATAGCAGTGGAACTGGGTCAAATCAGACCAACCAAGCTTCGTCCGCGATTGTTCGACATGTGATGCCGATTAAAAACATAGTCGACAGACTGCCTCGTGTGCGTGGGCTATCCAATCTTGGCAACACTTGCTTCTTCAACGCCGTCCTACAATGTCTGGCTCGTACTCCTTATTTGCTTCATATCTTAAAGGAGTCGGCGACCGGAGGAGAGAAGGTGCACATACCTGGCGGGATGTTAAAATTACCGGACGGTTCCGAGACGGCGGTACCGCCTATAGATGGTTTATTGACGAATTGGCGCAGTCTCACCGAAGCTCTGACAGAGTTGTTAAGTGAACTAACTGCTAATGCGGAAGAATCGCTATCACCGAACCGGTTGCTGCAGGAGTTGACCAGTAAGTGGCCGCAGTTCGATGGGGGTGATCAGCACGATTCGCATGAGCTACTGCGACATCTTTTGGAAAGCGTGCGTACGGATGATTTGCGCCGCTACCAGTCCATAATACTACAACGCCTTAGTTTGGATACACGGCAACAGCTGCAGAACATCGATAGCACACAGAAGGCAGTGGCAAAGTTCTATAATGAACAGATTTCCCAGTGGGTGTTCCGTCCCGAACAGGTATTTAGGGGTTCGCTCGTCTCAACCTTAACATGCCAGGACTGCCATCATACCTCGTCGCAGCATGAATACTTCCTCGATATTTCCTTGCCGGTGTGCGTAGAGAAACCGCAACCCCCGATCAGACGACGAGGTAGTCCCGAGCCGGATGGTCATAGTTCCGGCGCACTGACACCTTTGACAGGTGCCAGGGGAATGTCAGCAACAAACACAGATGGGACAACAGTATCAAAGTCTGCTACCAAAAAAGAACGTGAATCGAATAAGAAAGCGAAAAGGATTGCAAAGCATCAGAAGAATAGAATTAATCTGTCATCGGTTGGAAGCAGTGGCGGAACTTCAGCATCTGCTGGCGTGGATAAAGTAGGCAATGGTGGGGAAGAAAGTGAACCCATGGCTAATATGATACCATTAACGGATGATCTGCCGGATGGTTCTAAGGTGAACGATGAGTCGTCCGATGAGTCGAATGAACCATCAGACGCCGATGTAGAGGACAATGACGTGACGGACGACCCGTCGTCGAAGAATGGCTCAATGTCAATTGTGGATCAGAATGGTAATCAGTTGCGTTCGTTACCAGAAAAATCGGACGATACGCCAGAAAACCTAAACAAGGAATCGGATAGAAACAATATTGTGTGTGCAGTTGGTATTAGCGCACAGCGAGCAGCGCACATGGCGCGGCAGCTACCGGCTGGAAATGCGGAAAGCAGCGAAACAGACGACGATGCTGTCAAGCGAAGAGGGGAATTACGCCCAGGCGGCGGTGGTGACGAAGGTAGCTCTAGTGAGCCAAAGCGCGGACGCCAGCGTACGTTTAGTCATGCGGATTGGAGTAACACGATTGCGCCGCGCTATCAATGTGAGGACGGCGAGTATTCGATACAGTCGTGCTTTAATAATTTTACCGCTGTTGAACTGATGACTGGCAATAACAAGGTATGTTGTGAGGCGTGTACAGAGCGCATCAATGGAAAGGGTGGTAAGTCGGTGAACACGAATGCGACGAAGCAATTCCTTATTTCTCAACCACCCGCCGTGCTGATATTGCACTTGAAGCGTTTTCAGGTAGGGTTGCGAAGCGTATTCAAAAAGCTAAACAAGTTAGTTTCGTTCCCATTCGTCCTAGACATAGCACCATTTTGTGGCTCGAAAGTGAAACGTGCATCGCATATCCGACCCGGTCAGAAAAGAATCTTGTACGCATTGTACGGATTGGTAGAGCACTCTGGCTCAATGCACGGTGGACACTACGTTGCGTACGTAAAGGTACGACCTACATTTGGTCCAGACGACGAACGATGGAAGTTCATCCCGCAGGGCACCAAGGATGAGCTTGATCGTAAGTCTGAACAGGAGATGGCTAAAGAACAGGCACTGCGTATGGGCATACACGTGCGGGATAGTGACGATTCGCTCAGCTCATCCCATACCACCAGCGATAACGATGACAATGGTCAGAAGCTACCAAGGGAGCAGGACATGCCAGACGGGCTGGAAGGTGAAGTTAGTTACACCCCAAAGCCTGCGGAACCGTTGCCGGATGTAGTGCCACCACCGGGCAAATGGTATTGCGTATCGGATAGCTATGTTCGTGAGGTAACAGAAGAAAGCGTGTTAAAAGTACAGGCCTATTTACTATTCTACGAGCGTATATTCTAAGCGTGTCTCATTTACCCCTCTACGTTCATGTCTATTTGCATTTGGTTACCCGTACAGTTATATTTTTTATCGCCGCTCAGGTTGGATTATTTAAATCTTGGGGAAATGTTTTATTTTGCACCCTTAGCGCATCACTAATGCTCTGAGAGTTGTTTAGGATTTAAAGTGATTGCTTACCACATTTTTCGTCAAATGTCATCGTGATATGAATGAGCGATACATTTGCTCCCTCATGCTTAAGTATATTGTGCCCGCGTGACGTTAATTGCGTCGAGCTAATCGTCGCGCTCGAAAGTAAACGAAATTACTCTTTTCGGTTATAGTAATTTTCTAGAATCGCATGCATAGTTCCGATGAAAAAATCCGTTCTAGAATAAGTTCAACAAGTTTATTTCAGTGCGATTTGATTTAGTGACAGTGAATGGTTTCGGTGCTCGAAAATCGAAAGTTTCAATTGTGTCCTTTCGGATGGATTAACACTAGAACTATCGGGCGATTTAACCGTGCTTTATTGGTGGTTACTTTACAAACAATTTCGAAGCGCAGGATTATGTTCTAATATGTTTTGGTAGTTCCTACTGTAGAATAGATATGAAAAAAAAAATTGGCAGTAACTATAGAAGAATTGGTAAAGTCCAAAAATTAATGTAATTAAAATGTAAACATACCGAAATGATTGGTCAGGTAGTTCTAGTGTTAAGCTAAATTACACTCGATTTTTCCAATAGTCGAAGCCTCCAAGCGCAATCGATCTCGTGGCATTGCGGTACAAATTATTATGATTCTTGAATGCTTGGTATGCTGCATAACGGAGAGACAACCTTGAGAGATGTCTCGATTTGAAACTAAAGCAAATAGTTTATTTTTTCTTTCGGTGTTTTTTTGTGCAACATTCTCACGTTAATTATTGGGGTGTTAATTGAACCATTACAATTATTGTGTTTTCCAGCGCATAACGTTCCCGGTTTCATATGTAATGTATTTCAAGTAGAAATTGAAGCAAAAATTATTTTTTTTTTACTGCTCGGTGCCCTGACCCTTCATGGAATGTTCAGCAACTGTTCACATTAATCCCAACAATGCAACCTGCGTCGCTTCACGTACGTTACAGAGTTTATGCATAATTTCCATTATTTACTAGTCAAAGCAATTGTTAAAGCCCTCCGATATGTTCCTTTTTTGTTTTGTTAAAATTCATCATCCATCATAACCAGTATTATCTTTCCTTTCTCTTGTAATGTTTTATTCACTATGATATTTTGCAGTTCATGTTGGGTTGTCTATTTTGTATGTCTGTTTTATATTTTGCTAAAATGTTCACATCACAACTTTGGTGCCTTTATGAAGCAGTGATATTATTATTATTATTTTTTAATATCCTGGTTTCCTACTTTATATTTTATGTATATTTAATGAATGGGGCGTTATTCGTCGGAAAGTACAATAATACACTTTTGTTCTTCCAATACGTATGGATATATGTAGGGCATTCGACCGAATTTTGATCAATCCTGTTATCATCAACATGCTTCCCATTATCCTATTTGTTATGTCATTTTATGGGTATCCGTATTTTATAATAAAAGTGTAGAGCATTATACCTTTTTGCAAGCAACTATTCTTTTCATGAACGAATCCTTCTAAACATAAAATAAAGCAACGAACGGTTACAAAATGTTAATCTCTGTCTTATGGGACTTCTTATTGATAGATGCTTTTGTTTATTTGGAAACGAGAGTTGAGTGACTTAAAACCTATTCCCTATCTTGTAATTCAAGATCTACAAAAGCATGCATAGATCTAATAGAACGTTGATATAGACGTCGTCTAGCGGACAAGTTCTACAATTTTTAGCTGATCAGTTGTTTTAGTCGTGATTTTCGTTAACCGATTCGTACAATTAAAACAAAATGGAACAAAATATTGTTTGGAACAATTTGAATCATAATTATTTCACAACGAATTCCGTTGGGTGAATTCCGTTTTCACCCATGTTTCACCCATTTCAGCGAAGATTGTGTTAGGTCCTAGAATACCGTAGAAAATGCTGCACTATCCAAGAAAATGCTTCCGCTACCAATACATAGCGCGACATATATGAGACGATAATGGGCCTACAATTTGGCAAAGGTGAAAATGTTTACTGCTATGATTCGCGTTTGACACTTTTAAAAAATTCACACAAATGTTAAATAGACCATCGAAAAGGAGTTTTGCAATTGAGACGCTTTCCTATTCACTAAGTAAGAATTGAACACCAACAACAAGAAATAAGAATACAACTAGCTTTCATACGTTTTTATATCTTATATTTCTACACAGTCAAGATGTTCAACTTGCTCTCCATTATCTGATGTTCGTTAAAATGTCTGCTTCTTCCATTATTTTGTTTTAAACCTTAATCGACATTAAAAATTAAATTTTGGAGCGAGATTGGATGCATGTATCGTACTTTCGGCAAATCCAAAACAACGAATCAATGAAGCAAAATAAATCGAAAAAGCCTACTTAATTTCTCTTGGGCAGAAAAATAACACCACAATGGTTTTGCGTTGAATGAATCTCGACCAGTTCCAGAACCAGTCTAAATTATTTGTATTAGCTGCCACTAAATCCTTCGTTTCCAGCCAGTAAACCCATGAGTAAGGCGGCGTAACCAGATGAAACTAGAAAAACCTATATGCTTCCGTACATTTGTCTGTAAATGCGCAACAATGTATCAAAGCTGTTTTGGAACACGGACTCTAATTAGACATTGTTTTATGACAGGCGTTTAAGTTTGTGGAGTAATACAAATGCAAATAGATTATCATTAAAAACATTTAGCAACTAAAACTGAAGACTTTTTAGTTAACGATTCTTAATTTGGGGAAATGTGTTTGCGGTTTGACAGAAGTGTTCTTATTAAGTTGCAACAACAGCAGTGCTTCGTTCAGCAAATCATTACCTTAGCTGCTGCCTTTAGCCTAAAGTTAAAGGTATTCTATTTTTAAATTATTACATAAAATTCGTCGGAGTTTTTTAGAGTAATGCAAATGCAAATGAATTATCATAAACGATAGTAACTGTAACTGTAACTGCAGTCAAACTGAACACTGTCGGTAATGATTCGTAATGTGAGGGTATGCGTGCGCCGGTTGTATAAAGAGTTCGAAGTGTGAAGTTCTTTCGGCATACGAAGCGTTTCGATTCACAAACAATGATTTTATTTGCTGTCTTTAGCATGAAGTCTGAAGGTGTCTGAAGAATTTTAAATCGTAAGCTAAAAGGAAAGATCTACTGTGAGTGTCGGAATTAAAAACAAAACAAAAAATAAGATCCCATACCGACAGGGACCGTAATAGTTCTGAGATCAATGTATACATCAATACGACATTCTATAAGCCCCCTCTCACGTGTACTACACCATGAACGGTAAACCCGTAACCTTAGCAAGGCGAAACTTGTTGAAGATTGAACTGAAAGGCATGCAAATGAAAGAGATAACCTTTGGTAGGGTGCAATGTGAAGGAAATGATACGATCGTTCAGATAGTGAGAGTCCAAAATGGTGAAACGATTATAGGATGGGTTTACATAGACCACCATTCGGTTAATGATCTGCTTAATAGAACCACTGCTGTGGTGGAATCAATGTTCGCCCGAACCGAACCCCAGTAGCCAATGACTTACAAGCCCGCTATGTGTAACGAACAGTTGTCCAACCGTGATTGTAAGCGATCGTGCTCGAACACGAAATTGTAACCGAAATCCAGGAAACTTTCAAGAAATAAACGAGTTTGTTTTCTTTTTATTGAACGCAATTGCGTGTTGTAAGAAACCTTCCTGAACTTACTTAGAATATTTTCAAATAAACACAAAAGTGCGTACTGGTCATCCCTAAATCGATTGTGACGTCCAAGGTGAAGAGAAACATTCATTGTTCCCAAAATACGTGAGCTTGGAGGCAAATGAGTTTATGCTTAATAAGCTTTATTAATTATAAAATAATAAAATATATTTATGTATTTATTAATTTATTAATTATTACGTCTCACTTTAGAATCCTAATGTCGTTGTTTCGTATAGTTACAAGCGTTGATTGGATGTTTCCTTTCTAGTATTTACCATATTTGGGAATGGTGACTCCCGCGAACCTTCTAACAATATTCGGATACACACGGTACACTGCTGGAACCATAGCACAATCAACAATAGTACTCGCTTAAATATGTTTAAAACTCAGAACAATTCTTCATCTGCGTGGCAATCGTGTAAAAGTGTGTCAATCTTTTCCACCATGCTTTGAATGTTACACTCCCATAGTTGAATAATCATTCGTTCTTCCGAAGGGATGGAGGCGCCCAGTACTTGCTCAGGGTTCCATATTGAAATTCTGTTTAAAAAAAACCCTGCAAATCTGTAGCAGATTCGTACAGCTCGTGCCAAAACTTGATGGGAAATCTGTTGCAAACTGCGCGAAGAAATTGAGAAAGAGAATTGCAAGAGCAACCATCCCAGAATTACGCCGTTGCTACTAGAACTACCTAGATATACTTGTACTACCCTCACGTCACAATGCAGCAGTACTTGAAAATGAAGATCGAAAGCAAAGTGATCGCTTCTTTCCCCTTTGAGGTTAAAGCAATCGCTCAAACACGGGCAAAGCGGGCTTTGCTATGCGGCAATGTCAGTTGAAGCTAGTGAGCGTTGTCATTGGTTCAATGGAAACGTTACAATGGAAGCTTGCTTGCGATACCCCAAACTCCACATCAAGCCAATGTCATTTCCACAATGCAATTCGTAAGCTTATGAGCGATAAGCAATCGCTCAACGTTGAGTCCCGGCAGGAGTTGTAATCCCATACAGCATACAGAACATTGATCAACATGCGACCCTGATCGGTGCGTGCCCAGTGGTGTAACCGGGTGAGTGCTGTATAATCTTTTACCAAGTAAGAGTCATTATATAACATCATCCGGTTTCCCACGGCGTGTGTGTGTGTGTTTGTGTGGTATCTAGGATTTTGTTGTTTTGTTTTGAGCAGTTGGAGGGGAAAGGGTTTTTTTTTGGTTGTTGTTTTGTTTTCTACTCACTCATAGAAATCCCACACTCTGAGACCCACTTCCCGAATAATAACTCATGCAGCCCATAAAAATAACCCCCCCCCCCCCCCCCCTATCGGTGAGTTTCACCGCTTGTCCATGGCGGGAATCCACAATAAAAGGCCCGCGTTATTTGTTCGCCTAGTGAGAGAGATAAAAGATTTCTAGCACATCCGCCTGTTGACGAGGGCGCTGGGCGTTGGACACGTTGTATCGCACACGCAGCACGTCCGCTCACTACAGTAACGGGCACGTGCACGGGAACGACAAGATGGAGCATCGGCACGATTACATTCGGGTGCCGTGTACGCGCCGTCGTTATCACATACGGTAGACGATGCGGCGCATGCTCCAATCAAAGCAAAAAAAAAAAAAAGAAAAAGGAAGCTTCCGTGGACGAATGCTGGGTCTCTTTCCTATACCGTGTCGTATCCCTTTCGGCAGCTTGTCCTGGAAAAGTCTCTCTCACAGGGCTGGCGGCAGTAAGATGCATACAGCGTTCGGTCGAACATACCATTGGTTCAGCAACGTTTTGCACGAGATGTCAGGCGACGGTGGACACTGGAGCTGTGTTGAAAATTTAGAGCGATACTCAGAGTAACAAAGGACACGGTATCTGCACGTCATCTGTCGGACATCGTTACAGTGTTGAACGCTCTGTGTAATTGCTAATAAAACCGACTATTTAGAATAGAGCTAAAGTGTGGTAAACGAATCACCTAACTTACCCATTGTGTGCCTGCGTTTGTGTGTGTGTATGTGTGTGTGTGTGTTTGTGTGTGTTTGTATTTAGCTTTTGTTCAAGTGTAAAGTCTATGTACACCCGGCTAGAATGGCTAGGCACTGAAGGCTAACAGGTCATTCAAAAACTGATGCCATCGATGCGTGGCAAAATCCTTCCAAAGTCGCGTCCAAACATGCAGTGCACTAGCCTGATCGTTATAATTTCCTCGTCGGTTGCGTGGGTGGCATAAGCTTTACGTCTTGTTATTTACACTATCACTGTCAGGTTATATAAAAAAGATGTCCGTATCACTGCAAGTTTAGTACGTAGCTTCGCAATGGTTTAGTGTCACAGATTGGTCAACTGTACGGCTCAAAAGCAGTGCACCTCAGCAATAAACCAGTCAATCCAGCATTCTACCATAGACCCCCGACGACGGGCCAATCAATGAGATACGTGTGAGTGGTTAGTGATTGTAATGTTAATCGCAGTACATACGTAACGCGTGCGAAGGGTTTTGCTGAGGATCGAAATCAATTAAAGTCGGCGAAAACTGAGCAACTATTGGCGAACCGTTTCGAAGCATCGCTGTGTTTACTGCGTGCGTGCCTATCGGTTGGCTTGGCTTCCTTACGAAAGCTGAAGGTATGCTTCACCAGCCAACAGTGTACGCCGTTCCGGTGACACGACCGTTGGCTTTGGATCACTCCCCCATCCCACCCCCAGTACCATTGCCATTCAGTAGGTAAAGTAGCAGTTTTACATGGCTTCCAAATATCAAACAGTTGGGCACGGAATGGCAAAATAGTTGCAGTATTAATCAGATCCACCTTATGTCCGCCGGGCATGCGTTCGTGCGTGTCGATTGTAGGTATCGCTTCTGCATGTGTCTCAGTATGTGGGTGAGTATGGCTTGCGCGCTGAACAATGTTACATAAGGACCTTCGGTCGGCGAAGGAAAAGCAAGCTGCAGAAGCGTACAGGCAATTTGCTGTAGGCTACATTTTACGATTCATTCAGATATCATAAACAGTTGCTCAACGAGCGATACATGTATGGCGGAATGGTACGCTATTTGATCTGCTTTTAAGTGCACCGGTCAGAATTGATACAATGCACAGCGGAGAAAGTTTATTAAACAACAGTTAATGACAAGAAAAAACGAAACTAACCTAACTTTCCATCATTTTTTTTTTACTATACAGTTTTCATGTTTCCTCACTGCACATATTTTGAACATGTCATTGAATACAAAAACACTGTCCTTCAAGTTGGAGGTATTTCTACTTGAGAAAATTTTTAAAACTATACAAAAACGTATTTTCTGTTTGCCTTCACCTACAGATACTGTATGAAATTGTAGTATACTTGCAACGAATGAACCAACATTCAAATAGTGTTTCATGTGGCACTGTTACAGAGTTCATTACAAAAAAAAAAATAATTCAAAGATAATTATGCAACAGGCTACACCGTGAGAGAGTTTCCTTCCGCTAAGAAGAGTAAATAATTCAGAACGAAAATGCCGTCTCTTACCTGGCGAAAATGATGAAATCTTTATTACTTGGAGGGAAATTTGGAGGGGTGGGGAGAGGTGTGGGTCTGCAGCACTCAAAGGATTTATTATGACATACTTTACCAGAGCTTGTAGTGTAACTCATGTTCTTCAAAGGTATTTCCCGTTCTCAAAAAATATATATCTGAAATGTTTTTTTTTTTATGCTCACGCTCACGCTCATTTCTCTGGAACGCAAGAAGCTTCTCTTGTGTGCTGGGCCTGAGTTTTTTTTTCATCATCACTTGTATAATTTTTATAGAACACGTGAGCATAGAATGCTAGTGCTGCGAAAACGGAAGCGAAAATAAACGCACCAAAAACACACACACACATATACATTGACAAATCATAAGTAATTGAGCGTGTAAGGTCAGTGTTCTAGGTGTGGGTATTGTAAAAACTTTCCTTTCCTTAGTAATTATCGAATATTATGTAGTTTATTCGGTGGTAAGCCCGCCAGGATAAATAAAGGATACGCGGCCCTAAGGTTGAAGGTGTGATTGTTCATTCCGATAACATGGCTATTCGGTAGCGGAAACCAAGGCGTGGTTATTCCGTTCAGTAATACATAGACAGGTTGTATTCGCTCCTAGTGTTAAACTCACTCACATCTTCCTAATCAGCAATCCGATTTGACACCGTGCCGTGTTTTGAATGTCGCTACATGTTGGGGTTTTCACCCGAACTTAATAACATTACGTTGTCACGGCTACTAGCACATCATATCCACATGTTTCAACAACTAAAATTTTATATACTCAACACGATTGGATGTCATTTCATGTTGTCAGTTTTTTTTTATTTGATCATTCAAATTCTGAGTGAGCACTTGAATGTAACGATATTTCCTTTTCATTTTTTTTTAAACCCTTTATACATCAAAAGCTCCCCAAAGATCCAAATACCGTCCACAAAATGTAGTAATGCAAGTAAATAAAATGTCGGATTAGAATGTAAGGCAGAAAGGATTTCAATCCTTTCAAGGATGTGTCCAAGAAAGGACACAGGAGATGTGTATCGAATATCGCAAGTCCTCCAATATCTTAGATTTTGCATGTAAGTCGTACTTCCTGGTACTTCAATATTTGGTTCAATTCAATATTTGTCGTCTGCCTATCAGTAGCATTCCGCATACCATCTCGACGTCTATGCGTGATGTTAACCCCATACCCTTAACTGTTTGATTTATTTTACTTTGGTTTTTTTTTTTTAATTATCTTTAAGTCCTATATTTAACGATAAAATAAATGCTAGCATCTTTTACGTAGCCTTGACGATTGGAAGAGTATGCCAAACATTGTAAAACTGATACACCGTACACATAGCAACGCTGCGGGTTTCTTCGTTTTGACCTTAAAATTTATGATCAAGGTTTGCCCAAAAAAGTAACGTTAGTCGAATCTGCTGGCCGTTGGAAGAGTTGCCAAAATTCAGTAGAATTTTATGTTTAACCAGTTGGAAAGATATAACAGAGAGAGAGAGAGAGAGAGAGATATATAGTACCTCTAGCAACTCGTTCTGGTTGGCAATAACTGCTTAGATACGGTCCGTTTCTAGTGGCGTCCGGATATTTCTTCACCGGAGTTCCGGTTGCCAACGGTGCAGGGCGGTGACTTAACTCTCCAACTTTTTCTTCAGATACTGCTGCAACTTTACGATAACGTGTATTATCTGGAAGCCGAACCAAGGCTTCTGTTTCACATTCTCGCCTATTTCTGAAAGAAAGCAACCAAGTGACAGATATTCGTTGGAAAAAAAAACAGTCGATTTCTTCAAGATTCTGCAAACCTTCGTTCTTATTCGTGTTCAATATGTTCTGTTTCATGTAACATTCTTACATTTTCTTTTCACAGATGCTATTCAGATAAGTAACAGTATCTTCTCATCGGCATGGGAAGGGATTAGTGTAAGCAGTGTAAACGTGATAACCGTTCCAGAGTGAGAAACACGCGA
This sequence comes from Anopheles rivulorum, assembly GCA_018908115.1. Classification (NCBI taxonomy): domain Eukaryota; kingdom Metazoa; phylum Arthropoda; class Insecta; order Diptera; family Culicidae; genus Anopheles; species Anopheles rivulorum. Next base: position 271,434 of record CM032179.1, read on the forward strand.
CGGGTGTAAGGTAGCGAATCAGTGCTGTGTTTACGATAAGCTTAAAAAAAGGGACTCTAAAGTGCTATATTGTTTTAAGTATTTGGCCACATGTTGTAAACGTGATCCATTTGCATTACTAAAAGTACATCGAGATAGTTTACGATACCAGACGAACTACACTCATCGGCGACGCTACGACACAGTGTAACAGAGCGAAACAATGGGCAAGAAGAACTCCAAACTAAAACAAGATACCATCGATCGTCTAACGACTGCAACCTACTGTGAGTACCGGTGGCAGAATGCCAGCTGCAAAAATTTGTTGCTATTGTGTTCGTGCTCAAGTTTGATGCTTTCAATGTCCATGTGCATGTGTAGCTCGAGTTTTGTAGCGGTTTCGTGGATGTTTGCAACTGCAACCCGTTTCGGTTAATTTATATCTCAGCCCGGCAGACGTGTACTGCTTGCAACGTCCTCAGCTTGATGGACAACTGTTGACTACAGTTGTGTTTAGCGAAGGGTCTAAAAGCACTAGAACATTAAATGTGTTTACGATACGAAAACGGTGCAGAAAGTGTGGTAGCATTTTATCGAGGTTCCGCCAAGTACATTGTGTTTCACCGTTGGAAGTAATTTGGTTTCGCTCGCTGTATGTTATCCTTAGCGCATCGTATTTCAAACCGTAACGCCAAATAAAGAAACGACACTTCGCACGCTCGACAATCTAGAGAAGCTTGCAGCATTAGAGCCAGGTTAGGAACGGTTGGGCAGTGTATATTCCAAATGTTGGTAAGAGTCTGTTTAACACGTTTGTACACAGCGCAGTTTGCTGCAACCAGCTCATTTGAACAATATTCAGTTTGTTTCACTTTACCCGCAACATTTGTTTGTTACTTATTTACCAAGCATCAAGCCTATTACATTTTATCATATACTGCTGTTTACCTTTTTGCAACGTGCTTGCGTGCGCTGGTATGTAAAGCATCGTCAAAGCTTTGAAAGTATGAGAAAAAATCGTAACTTATTCACGTTTCTAACGTGCAAATTGGCCCGAAGATGTTTGTGTTGGTGGTTCCAATCGTTCACACGACAGCACCAGCACAACATACCATACTTTTCGTTCTCCTGCAGCAAGGACTGACTATTCGGGACTAAGTGTTAACACTCAGTCTGGTAAGCTAGTTATGGCGAGCGTAACCTAGTAGGTCGTTATGCAAAGAGAAACAGCAAAAAAAATCTCCTGAAATGTGATTACATACAGATACAATAATTGTGTTTTACCTGTTGCATACGTTCATTGGTATTGGTATGGTTTGATTGCTGCATTGTTTTGTTCTCTTGCTTTGGTTAGCCTTGGCTTTCATACGCTCTGTCTCAGCTTACCATTCAAGTAGTTTTCTGTACTCTACATCCTTCTTCATGGCAGCTTTGTGATGAAAGCAGCTTCCGCAGCACAATTTCAACAAAAAAAAAACAAACTAACATAATTGTTGTATGTTGGGGCAGTTGTATTATTCCGGATGAAGCGTACCGAAGGATCGCTCGAATCTCAACCGGCTGTTTAGATTATGAACTGACTGTTTTATCAACAATTCTAAAAGTTACCTTATTTATTTTTATCTTGGTACCAATTCTGGATTATTTTCAAGATGAATCCGAATGTAGACTTTTGTTCAACTTGCAAAGAGTGCATATGTTCCAAATAGTCTAGAGCGTATGTATTCAGAAGAGTAAAAGGATTTCGTAACATTTACATTACATTCATCACTTGCGTAATGTTTCAGCTCAGTAATTTTGTAAATCATTCAAAAACGACACAATTGGCAAAAAAAAAAGGTTTGAAGTTTTCAGCAAGCTACTGTCGCTATTATATCTGTGGTTCCGGCAGGAAGCTAATTACAAACTGACAGGAATAAGGTGAGCCATGTGGATTAATGTTAGGTTTGTGTTTGAGCTAGAAAAAAATAATCAATTATTAGGTATAGTATAACAGGAAGCATTGAAACTATATTGTTAACACTTGTATTCCGTTCTAATGATGAAAATTATTTTAAAGTGAAAATCTTTTTTTTTTGGTAAATATTGTTTGTATCCAGTAGAATGCATATAATATACTGAACTGTTTGCAGGTGACATGTCAAACTTATAGTAACTGTATGCGAAACGTTTTTGGAACTTAGGTATTAATTGTAGATTTCAAAATGTTCGGGTAAACCGTTGTTATGCAGTTCTTAAGTTAATATTATGCAATTGTGCCATCACTAAAATGTATTTCTCACCACTCTCCTCTTCATCAAGGGTGATCTTACTCGCTCATTATGATGTTTGTTTTAGTTTAGCGAAAATGAAAACATTTATGCTTATAGTGATAGTGTTATAGCAGCACCGCCCGTTACATGTACATATGTAGACACGTAAAAGAATAACTTGTTTAGAATGGTTTTAGTTTTTGCTTCAATATTAATTTTTATTCGTAAAGCAACGAACCGTAGCATTCAATGTGATCTGCCATGTTAAAGTATCGATAGTTTAGCAAGTAAAGTAATTCCCCAATTCACTACAGTTACAGAGAAAGAAATTCGGCAATGGCATAAAGGATTTTTGAAGGACTGTCCAAACGGTCTTCTAACAGAGCAGGTAAGCTAGACTGTGGTTGTATTTATGAAATGAACGAAGGAATTGCGCTACATATGATGCTGATTGAATTTCTTTTCCAGGGTTTCATTAAAATATATAAACAGTTCTTCCCGCAAGGCGACCCAAGTAAATTTGCATCACTGGTCTTCAGAGTTTTCGACGAAAATAATGTGAGTATCCTTGAAACTCTGGCACTAGCCGGGCGATAATGTGTTTGGTACGGAATTAAAAACCTTGAAAGTTTGATTGCGTTACCCGCCAGCGAATCGTAAATCAAGGAAAGGTTTAAAAAGTGGTAAACCAATAGCTGCGATAAGTCTTTCGTACGCTGTTCAATAAAATAGAAACTTCTAGGAGCAGAACCTTCATCTAGAGTAATAAAGTTTCTATTGTTGTAACAGAAACTTACTATCCATTCGGTTCATCCCAGCTCGTCCGTACGCGCTCTACGACGTTCGATGGCGCTCTACGCGTTTGCCAGAGCTGCGGATAATTTAATAAGCTTTTATGGTTCTCAACTTTACGCTGTATGACTCATCTTTACTGCTGTATTGTGTATGACAGCATCGCTGGCTGAAGCTGCTAGAAGCTGCTAGAAGCCAAGCAAAGTTTAAGGAATGTGGCTGTATTTTTCCACCGCATTTAACACGACTGTCCTGTAATCACATCAGACCGTTAAAGTTTGAGAATTTATTAAATTTGCTAAATAATTCTTCACATTATTGCCCAAAGTAAACACGTTTGGATTTCGAGTTGGATGTTCTTTTTTATGTATGTGTGTGTGTAGACAATTGGCATAGAAATTCTATTACGCGAACATTTCAACACTGTTCTTTGTTCCTTTGTTAAACTTGCTTTTTTAATAGTGCCTGATTTAATTCCCGGCCCCGCGTCGAGAGCGACTGTTCGTGACTTCTTCTAGTGAAACTATTCGTGTTTTATACTGTTTACTCACGTCACTAGTGCAATGTAGCTTCGCACCACGGAAGTTGCAACTGGTTGAAGATATCTGGCAGTATACAAACGGTACGGGAGGCAACAGGTTTAATTTCACTCAAAGAAAGCATTCAAACACGCAAACTGTTGCTTGCTGTTGTAACTGGCAAAACGCTACATAACGACTCAAATTTATTCCGTGTCGTGTCGTGTACAAGCAACAAAAAAAAACAAAACAAAACAAAACAAAAACTTATTGACTAAAATGTAACATGGTTTGTCGAGTGGCAGCGCTTTCTTTTTATACGCGCCTTGCTGCGAATGTTGCGTGAATGTTTTTGGAGCAATAAACATTCTGATATCTATTGAGTAAAATTTAAGCCCGAATAATCTATAAATATCAAAGTTGGTTGTTTAAGGTCTTTATAATTTTCTTTCTTTTTTTTTTCAAACATTTCTTTGTGCACGCTTGAAAGATGGGTGCATTTGTGTTGGTATTATCGATTGGTTCAAACAGGTGCATGTCTAGCTTAACGACCTTACGAGGTCATGACTATCATCAAACGGCTTAATGGGAGTGATTTGTTGACATTTGGTCGGATAGTCAGTTTAGGTTCTACTGTTGACTGTAAAGATGCGAACATCGAATTGTATACCATTCTTGATTAACTCCATCCGTCCTCAACTCCAAATTTTGCATTGTCCATTTGCATGAGGGAGGTAGCATAAGAAAAGCGTCAAATAGTGCGCTAAAACCTCCGATGTTCCGCTAAAACCCCCAGAAAGAAGAACAAAAGTGCGTATATGTAAGGTAGACGATGGACAAAATTTCAATCACAAGGCATCGATTTGCTATCCCATGCCTCAGTGAAAATTTGATGAAGTTCGTGTCCTAGTGCTCATGCCTTGTTGAGCTCATGCTAGTGTAGCAAGGGTTTTTGCGTGCCGGCCCCTGATAAAGATCCTTCTCACTTTTCTCCATATATCCATAATAGGGGCGTGCATGTTGATGAGACTGATGTTGATGAATTTGCGTTGCGAGCGGGCATAATCTGTCATTTATAGGCTTGATTACACGCCCGGAATACAGCCGGCGAGTGACGGCGAAACCCCGTTCAAAGAACATGATGGTGGTCGTGACAGTTGTAGTTGTGCCTTTCTGCCCTATTTTACACACACAGTTCTTAGCCACCACATTCCTTGGAGAGTTACGAGGCAGGTGATCAGTGTCCTCTACTTGCTTCAAAGTTCCGGCTCTTTGCCGGAATAACCACGTTTGATATACGCCCAGATTAATCATAGTCCTGGGACGTAGCAAAAGTGTCTTTGCGTGAAGTTCGTTTGCGTGAAGGATGCTCTTGAAGTTTTGGAACTGAGGCACTGGTTCTGTATGCGCTCCCCAAGTACTTCAGCAGGTCCTGATGGCAATTAAGTTTAGCGTTACGCCGCTGCTCCAATAACAGTAAGGTGCAGAAAGCTCAGAAAGCTCACAATCCTGTACCTATTCTTCATAACTTTTTCACTAGTTTAGGGCTAGTCCGTTTTGTCCTTGGACACACGGTGGTGCTCTGTTGGAGTCCTTTACGACGAGCACTTGGCGGAATGCAAGCTGAGTAGAAGTGGCTATAGAACATCACACACACTGGGAAACAAATGGAATAACCTTAGAAACTTACAATATAGGCAAGATTTGTTTCTTTATTTTACGGACAACGACCTTGTTGTGGATCCATTACAGCCACAGGTATCTGTGTTAAAACCATGGCTGGTTAAAAACGTGGAAATGGAAATGTCATACTGAAGGGGTAATATATACAAAGTGCTCTGCCATACTCGTTATGTTTTTTTATTTGCAGTTCAATCGTTTAACATTCATGATTTTGCTTTCCTATTTGATCTACTCTTTTCAATGATACAGGACGGTTCAATAGAATTTGAAGAGTTCATCCGGGCGCTATCAATAACATCAAGAGGAAACCTTGACGAAAAGCTACACTGTATGTTGTATTATTATTGTATCTGCCTTCGGCAAACGGTGTGCAGTTGTATACATTTTGCTTTTTTTTTTTAACTTCAGGGGCATTCCGACTCTACGATGTTGACAATGACGGTTTCATAACGCGGGATGAAATGTACAACATTGTCGATGCAATATACCAAATGGTGGTAAGTAGCAGTATGCACGATGTAAACGAGTAACATTTTCGACTAGCGAAACGATGTAAAAGTCGTCACCATGCGACATCCTAGACTATCGCCAATGTCGTAAAGGCCGTGCCTTAATAACAGAGAAAATGGAAACATCTATTCCTAAACAGGGTCAGCAGCCGCAGACCGAGGACGATAATACGCCGCAGAAGCGGGTGGATAAAATCTTCGACCAGATGGATAAGAATCACGACGACCGGCTAACGCTGGAGGAGTTCCGCGAAGGCAGCAAGGCAGATCCGAGGATTGTGCAAGCATTGAGTTTAGGTGGTGATTAACCGAACGATGAAATGCGGGAAGATGAGCAAATCCCGCCACGTTCATACTGCTACGATGCAAAGCATAACATCGAAATTAATCGCAGCAACGCACTATTTGTATTGATATGAAACCGTTTATCGTTTGGATTGTATGTGTGAAGTATTTTTGCTTCAATCGTTCGTTCGAACAGCTGCGCTGGTTTTTTATTAACGGTGCAATCGGCAGCCCAAGCTGAAGCGCTGCTTGATGTTATTGCAATGTCCGATGGCATTGCAGAACAAAAAACAAAAACAAAAACAAAAGCGAACCCAAAATAGTGTATGTGTGTTGGTCGTGTTTGATAACCAGGCAATAATGCAGTATTAAAATATAGACATATGCGTTAGGTACTCATGATTCATGTTTCATGCTTTCAGGGTCAAATGTCATGTTTTGCTGTTCATTTTTTTTTGTTTGTTCGTTTTTTACTGGGTATGCTTTTATCTTAGTCAGTATGATCGAGTATGTGATTATTACAACCCAGACGTTTATTTATCATTCTGTAACTAAACACCCTTACTTGCACATATTGCAACATTACTTTGTAACGCGTTACACACGACACCTTACAAACTTTGAAATTTACACACTCGACTAAGCAATCATGCACGGCGCGTTATATGATGGAAAAAAAATGTGAAAACAATCGATAAAAAAATAACTAGTTATCAATCAACCAGAAAACAAAAAAAAATTTGCTTGCTTAGGAATGGAATACATGCTTAATCTAATTCTGATTGTTCGTTAAACTCGTGTTCTCCAGCTCACTTCTAGTGAAGTTATGTAGCGGAATCATATTAGAAATCGATAGCAAGAAAACATTTGCATTCTTAATCTATTAACGTACTCGGAGGGGAATGCATTAGAAATGGAAATAATGGTATTAAATCACTGTGGATCTAAAACCGAAGGCAATCAAAATATGCCATCAATGCATAGGTAAGCAAACTTATTATGGAGAGATTTGTTTTTTTACTTTTTGCTAGTTTCCTCAACGTTGCCAGGTAATGATTTTGCTTTTGCGTAAACCATCCATCAGTTAACCGAGTTTTGCTCCAAACGTTTAGAAATCATTTACGTACATGTACCTATCGGGCCGCGTTGCGTGACATTCCGTTCGAACAATATCGCACTGTAGTTTAAACGTTATTAGCAGATACATTTTGGGTGATGACTGATACTTTTCCTGCAAGATTCTTGAGACGAAAATGAAAAAAACAAATCGTTCACCTTAAAAGTAATAGAAAAGAATAAAAGAAAAAACGTAACAAACGGTAAACGACACAAGACAGAACGTGGGTTGAGAAACTGAAGAAAAAAATATTTACATAATAATGGCAACTATTTACACCAATTCAGATACATGAACAAATAGGGAGGGTAAAACCGTTTCGCGTGTTATCGTTAGGGTTTGTCTTCATTTGTGACATGCGTTGGTACAATGCAAAGTTTTTCATGTTGCGAAGTTCTACAGCATGCAATCCAGTGGAAACGAAACGAATCTGCGAAAAGATCAAGCAAAGCACAAGAACAACAACTACAACTACCACCAAAAAGAACGAATCAAATCACAAATTTGTAAGCCAATTCGAGCGATCGTCGTTTGCAAAATGTTCGGACGCAGGTTTGGTCTACGCCGCACACGATCGAAACACATATACAAACGCATGGACGACCGAATGTATACACCTACAAAACAAATGAGAAGGAAACAAGATGCTGACGGTCTCATACTACCATAGAAGCATTTAACGTGACACATACTAACATAATTTGCCAAAACTAAGGTTTGTAAGTTTAGAATTGCATTTATGTAGGAGCAGATCAACTAACGCTACGCGAAGACAACAAACTTTGTAACAAAATATGAAGAAACCCGCATCGCTAGCTTGCGTTAGAGAGATGATGCACTGTAAAAAAGGGCTTATACTTGTTTATACAGTTGGAGATATATTAACAAAAAGAAAAAAGAAAAAAAAAGGTCAAACTGTTATAAATATTTGATACTAGCACTGAAGCGGATCCGATATACTGTTATAGATATTAATAGCAACAAGAAAATGACGCAAATCAGCACCGTTTTAACATGAAATTAATTAAATGAAGCAATCATTGTTAAAGGGATCCGATTTCCATTTAAAACCAAAAATGCATTTAAGCTCAAGGAGGCTTTTAGGGCAGGAAATTGTGGAACGAGCCTATTGTTTCCTTTCCACCTAGCGGCCTATCCAGTGTAGGAGTGAGACAAATGGATAATAATATTCTAACCAGAGTACGGTAGTGCATGAAAAGCAATATAACCCTATAAATCCCCCGCACGAAACGAAAGTCTAGCTATGAAACTAGATTTGTGCAGTATTTTGAGCAACGCCACTTTTTTAATGCTCGCTTGCAAACAACAAAATAAAAAGCAACATGAGAATATTATTGCTTTATGCGTACGCAATCGTCCCATCAAGGCAACTATTACTTAATTTCATTTGTATCAAATGCAACGATGTTTTCAGCAGTAAGCAATGCGCTAGATTTAGTTACAATAACTTCTCTTACTTACAGCCACAGTTATTCTCGTTCACAGCTCGTTATGCTTGTTGTCGGATAGGGGGACAGGGTGCATGAACTTTGAGACCTGTGCTGAGGTTTGCTTTTCTGTTAAATATTACGGAACAAAAAAAAACGGAAACATTACTGCTACGCTGGAATAGACTGGTAATTAGGTAAAATGTTTAATACAAAGCACATGAAGTGTTCATTGGAATAAAAATTGCGAATATGATTTAATGCGTTCTGTGCATGGGGTAAGGTGGAGAAGAAAGATAAGCAAACAAACACCAAAATATCAACGCATACAACAAAGGTAACAAATTTGACGCAAGCCGTTTTGAGTTTGATTGTTTAATTTACTGAGCATGGATAACATTTGCTTATACATACATAGCTGCATACTTCTCGAGTGTGAGTTTGAGCGCACCTTTAGACGTTACTAGCAAAAACAAAATTAACAAACAAATAAAAAAAAAACACACACACACAAAAACAACTGTAACTGCGACAGAGCAACCTACAGCAAATATAGCTATATGTCTTCAGGGGAAAAAACCACGTAATCCAACCCATCTAATAGTGGAAGCAAACACATAAATGAAACGGAAAATAAACGAAACTATAGATGCAAGCAATGTAACTACGGACATAAAAAAAAATGCAATCATAACTCGAGAACTACTCCCAACTATACTAAAACTAGAACGTGACTGTGGCAAAACAGAAACATTCCAACTGCTGTATTATTATGTACGAACAATGCACGGTTATGCTAATAAACAAAGTAATATTACCACTTTGACGCACAACACATCACATTGTACAAAAACTTTCGCGGCGTCCATAGAAAACTTTACAGTAACCACAGTTCGCTCAACAAAACATAACAGTAGATAAACCTGTTGAACCACAGCGGTTTAAACATTGCTTGATGTGGATGTGTGTATTTTAAATACTTTAACATAATCCGGAATTAGGCTGTTAATACAATCATTGCAAAAGCATGCGTCCAGGTGTTGGTTTGTAAGGTTTTTGACGTTTGTGAGGGAAACATATTTTGTTCCATTTTTATGATAAATAAAATAAAAAAGAAACAACAACAGAACGTTATTAGAAAAGTAGCCAAAAGAGCATGATGCGCCCGGCAAAGCAGATGGCACATGCTCGCACCTGCTGCATGTGTTTAGACATTGGTAAACTGTTACTTGGACGGTAATTTAAGCAATAAAGAGCATAATAAAATGGGCTGAATGAACAATACGATAATATAAAACAACAGATAGATACAAGCAAATATGTCAACAAACAAAAACAAAGCAAAAAAGACAAAAAAAAACAAACAAAAAAATACACACATGTAAGTGCAAACATAACGTTTTATTACCTACCAGCCAGCATACGTTAATGGAAGCTGAACAGGCTGACTAAAAACAATTTAAACTCAGTCGAGTAAATCAACAAAGGCTTAATATCGATGTTCGCCACTAAGCACGTTATCAGTGTAGTATGCTTCTGGGCAGTACGCAGCTTTGTTGTCGCTTTTCTGCCAGACTACAGCACACACTATTAAATAACTTCCCTACATCTCGTACTGTAATATGAGACGTAACAAGAAGCATCTACCCCGGTTTAACGTAATCTAAAAAGACTGGTTTGAATTTCATTTGCTTTCCAACAGCACTCGGTGTAAATCGGAATAAGCGTCTTAATCAAGTAAAAATCATTTCTCAATAAAAAAGGCTCGTTAAAAGGAGTTGTGAGTTGAAGCATGAAATAAGCACGTTAATGATACGTACAATCCCATATGCATGGTCTTCATTGTTTGTTCATCTGCCTATTAGTTTCAACAATCTACTGCAAACCCAATGTTATATTAGTTCTAGTAAGAATTTTGCATCCTGTTTAAAGAAACAAAAAACAAGACACGTAAAAAAAGGTGCCCTTGTGACACAATGATTCGATTTAGTCGCGGCAGCACGATTCTAACACAAATACTGAATGAAACTGCAGTTACATGAAACACCAGAAGCTCGTTACCACCTTCTAGCCAGGCTATTAGTAAAATTGTAAAGTTTAATTTTTCCACACATTGGTCACACTACATTGAGTGTAACTGACATAGATTCGAAGATGTGAGGCTTGGTGAGAACTGCACAAATAAGACTTCTTTTATGCAAATAGATCTACATTGTTTCCCTTTACTCTGCAGTTTAATTTAGTTAGAACAAAACCGAGAAAGAAGTAAACGAATGAAAAAGTTTGTCTACATGGACAACCTAGGTTAGTTCTGTCGCCCACACAGTTGGTAAGCAGGTAAAGTTCGCTAATTTTATAGTTTTCCGTTACTCCGCGCGCTGTATTAATTGTTCGGGATATTCCAGTGAAGAAATAATCAACACGATTCGAAAAAATATTACTATTCCTACAAAAATATTTGCTTCATTAAGGCCTAACAATAAAAAGTGTATTTTAAACAACGTTCCTATTGTATTCGCTTTTTTACGTTTTGCAACTGGGTTTGCACAAAAATTTGGGTAAGTAGAATCGAGATTTTAGTGTTTTGTTCAATATGTTAAAAGTGCATCGACACCGTGAAGCTTCTCGTTTTATTCTAGTTCAAAATAAAAAAAAAACTTAAAATGCTATGGTTCTCATCTCGCGAAACGTAACATTTTCAATGTTCAATGATTATCGATAAATTAAAAACATGCTTCGCTAGGCGAGAAGATCTGTGTCCACACTTGTCACAGCATCTTCCGAGTTGCCAAAGAAGAGTTTGACAGAAAAGTGGTTGTCAGAAATGCGTTTTGTCTGCTCGAATAGCATTTCGAGCATGATATTTGATGTGCCAAGCAGCCAGCTAAAAGAGGTTGAATTACATTTACATCGTACCTTTGTTTTACGTGGTAATTTTAGAATAATTCAGCAGGAAAAATTAAACCCGTTCGATATGTTTGACATATTGATAAAGAATATTGTGTTGTGTGTTATTTGTGAGTGCGAAAAGCATCGGCATTGGCATCTGAAAACTTCGGAGCTAGCGAGACGAAGTACGACCAGTTTACCAAATACAGACTCCAGCTAAAAACTGGACCATAAACCTGGATGACCGAATGACAAAAATACGACGGAGTACACCCGGGCTTCATGGTTAGGAGAAGGAAAAGGAGGCAAGCAATGTGAATTGTACCCTAGTTTAACATACAATTAGTTTAATAAACAAACGTCTATGCCTTATACAAAAATATTTGCAAATATTTAGGAAAACAGTTTGTAGTCATCTGTATCGTATTAAAAACTGTTTTCACCCATAGATTTTTGAACGCAATCACCAGGGGTATAACATTAGGTCAAAATTAAAATCTCCGTTGTGCAATTGGCTTGACCAGAAAGCCTGCCTATATATTATTTCTACTTTGCTCATTACCAAAGTCAATGTATCAGGAGGTGTTTTGATGTAGAACAATTTGTCCTTAGCGCTTTAAAAATTAAAAAAAAAACAACTACAACTGTCAAAATCGGCGCTGGTGTGTGTGAATATAGCCACCGATTGAGGCAGCCCCGGTCTTTATTTCAGATGCGAGAATAGTTTAATTAAGGTACGCATCATGCTGCAAATTTCGCTATTGCCTAATCTGGCTTTGCACCTTTTGCCGTTGATGCTGTCGGTGCGGACGATACAAATCCAGCACCATCACTGTGTGTGTGACCTATTTTTGTAATTAAACATTGACCACTCGCTTCAAACTGAATTTGAAAAGGGTCTGTTGTCAAAATCAAAGAATTCATCTCCTTACACATTCACTTTGGGCCAGCACACTGCCTTTGTCGTATGACAGTCGTAGACAAATGTGGTTATTAGACGGGTCCGATTTTGCCAAAAGATTTTGTCGTCTATCTGTCAAATCGCCCTTGACAGATAGATGCCGGTCTGAAAAATCGGAATCGAGCATGCTCGATTCCGATTTGCTTTGGGCATTCGTTAATCTGTCAAAGCGGCGATTTGTTTACATTTGCGTTGTTTTGCTTTCTATGGATGTGCAATCGATCATTTAATTTCGTGTAAAAGTGTTAAAAATGAATATCGATTAAGATTATCTGTGGGTTTTGGGGGTGTTGTTTGCTCTTCGACCGGGGAGTTATTACACTGGGGTACGGCATCTATCTGCCAAATACCTTCTCAGAGCTCGGCTTGACAGATAGAAGACGAAATCATTTTGATAGGATCAGACCCGTCTAATAACTACAAAAGAGGAAGAAAACTGCTCGAAATGTGTAGATTGCTGTCAGGTTACGTTTTGCTCGAAAGTTGGTTGGGGAGTGATGGATTCCTGTTCGAATGAAAGTCATTGGTAAAACTGCTGCTTGGGAATATTGTGTTCCGGGAACTATTAGCTCCGAAGGATTGGATCGAATCACTTCCATTCCTTGGCTGATTGAATCGCGTGAGCTGTACCTCGAAAAAAAAGGAGTGTGATAGGAAAATATAGATTTGTTCATAGTTTGTTTGAAATGGATGAACTTGCAGTTGAAGTATGCGGTGACAATGGTGCTCACTACAAGGTTAATATTTCGTGCATTTCTCATTATCGGTAGTTCTTTATATAACGAACGCCATTCGAGGCGTCTACCCGATGTTAGTGAAAGAACCCTCCTTAGGGGTCAGTGAATATTTTCCGTTCCTAGTCAGTTGCGACGACGTGTTGACAGAAATAACGAAGAAAAAGGACCTCTTATTTCGTTTTACGTGTTCTGCACCATATTGTTACGGTTTTATTACGTTTTAGAGCGATACTTACGCTTTTCCGTCGGTAAAGACGTCTCCGCTTACCGGCGGCAGCTGAAGGGACAATAACCTCTGTCTATCTCTCTGCTATGTCTCACTCTATCTTATGCATTCTGGAACTGGACCTTCTAGATGGTTGTGTCGCTGCCATGAGGGCGTTGCTGTGTGCGGGGGATAGAATGGAGAATTGCGAATTTTTATAACTCTGCTATGGTGTTAGAAAATGTTTGTCTCGACTTTATGCATGAATACATTGAAATAAGTGATTAATAAGAAAAAAAAAGTTTTTATTTTCTTTTAATACTATAATACTGTGCAAAGCTTGCTATCATTTTCATGTCCTAGGCGTTTTGTTTCTTTAGTCCTCGAGGGAAATAGTTCTTGTAGTTCCTTTTTTAATCATTTGTTGGGTTTTATTCGACCAGTTGTTTTTGTGTGCCCTGACAATTGTTCATTAATGCTGCCCATGTCTCCCACTAAATTGGGTAAAATACACATGTTATGCTAACATTGAAGATCAACTAAAACGCTTTTGTATTAAATATTAAGAATGCGTAAATTTTGTGACTTTACAATAAAACTTTTTTGTGTTCTTTACAATAGGGTATCGTCACCGATGTGTTCGATGATGGAGTCATGGTCGAGTTTGAGAATGAGTAAGTAAACAGTAAAAGTTTGCAGTGGAAACTAGACTAAACGATGACTGTAAAAAGACGGTCACAATTGTGAGAGTTAATTTGTAATCATGGTCAATTTTGCTTCATTTTCAAGAAGCAATGACCCTGAAATTCGTCAATGTTAACACTAATCCCAAGTTGTTTTTCAATCACTACAGTTGGCAAGAGGCGTCTAAGTTCCACTTCAATCAAGTACGATTACCACCAAGCGAAAATTATGAAGGTTTTGTAGAGCGAATGGAGGTGGAAGTATTTTCTCGCTCACATGAAAATGAAGCGTGCGGTTGGTGGCGGGCGGTTATAAAGGTAAGGATTTGTATCGAGGATAACTCGAATAAATGCAATTGCATCCTCACGTGCAAACACAAAAGAAGGCCAATGTTGTTCGCTATCAGCTGCAATATCCGACAACCAATCAATGCTTCAAAAAATCAAAGGCAAACATCAACTATCTATCAACTTTTAGATGATGAAAGGAGAATTTCTCGTCGTTGAATACCTTGGCTGGGACCACAGTTATACAGAAATTGTGAACACTGATCGGATCCGAGCGATTAATCCGAGTGCANCGAGGATAACTCGAATAAATGCAATTGCATCCTCACGTGCAAACACAAAAGAAGGCCAATGTTGTTCGCTATCAGCTGCAATATCCGACAACCAATCAATGCTTCAAAAAATCAAAGGCAAACATCAACTATCTATCAACTTTTAGATGATGAAAGGAGAATTTCTCGTCGTTGAATACCTTGGCTGGGACCACAGTTATACAGAAATTGTGAACACTGATCGGATCCGAGCGATTAATCCGAGTGCAACAATCAATGAGAAAACCTTCCATCGATTTGAGATTGAAGTACCAGAAGAAGTGCGAGAATAGTGAGTGTTTTTCATATTTAACACTATTGTCAAGGCGATACTGATATACATCTTTCGTTGTCATATTCACAGCGCTAAAATTGATGGTGTTCATAAAGAGTTTCAGAAAACTATACAAGCAGCTGTTTGCCGGTACATACCCGAACGCGGCGTTTTACGTGTTATCTCTCGATCCGAGGCTACGCAACGAAGAGCAACGATGATACAAGAGATGCATTTCCGAAATTTAAATCAAAAAGTAATCACAATTCCTGAATATTCGGTATTACTGTTCTCACATATAATATTTATTCTTTAATTGTAGGTGGTTTTGCTGAAACGAACTGAAGAAGCTGCCAGACAATTAGAGTCCACGAAATTACAAAGTTCTGGAGGGTGAGTTCATGTTTGTTTTACTATTTTTCTTGGACTTGTACATATCATGGTTTTGTTCGTTGATTTTATTCGTTGAATATTATTATCGATAATAATAATTCTGGGCGCTTATCGTAAAGGAAAAGAGAAGTAGGGATAGAGAGTTGTTGTTAAAATATTATAGAGACTTTAAAACTCGGTAGTTTTTTTCGTCTCTCAGGGATAGAGAGGGAGTTACCAAAGTCGTTCGGTACATGATTAGGTTTCACCTGATATTTAGGCACTAGCAATTGGTAACATCAGAGCGCTACGGCTAGCGTAAACCAGTTGTCATGTTAACGTTTGGTACAACTTAAGCTTGCGCGTTGTGCTGACATTTAATCTCATCTAATTAGATACCGATAATAAAAGTCGAACATCGAGGAGAGAAAACCAAGTGCCATGTGATATCGTTATGTATTATATTTGAACTACCAGTATCTGCTATTTAGAACTACATGACCACATTCGACCTTAAAACACATATTAAAAAACTTTGATACGATTCTGATTATTTTCTTAGTATTAATATAAATAACGACTCTGATTGTTTTATAACATTTTATTTGATCAATTCACATAAATTTATATGCTTTTGTTCTTCATTAATTCATGAATGTGAAAGACATGCGTTTGAATATGAAACAATTCAACCAATATTTATATCTCTTTTTTTGCTTCCAGGCAATTTAATAACAATCAGAGAATATCTGCCTTTATGGGACAATGTATGAGTGAAAGGTAACCAATACCAAACACGAAGTCCTATTTTGTTAAATTATTCTGTTACAATTTGTCAGACATATGATTTATTTTTGATTGATTGTGTTATTCTGTTTGTTTTTCTTTGGTCAAGTCTGTTTTTTTTTTTTATACACTCTTCTTCGCTCCTGTACAGTTCGTTATCCAACTACGGTAGGGCATTTAAATGCGTAATCATTGTGCTCTCTTTCTCTCACATTGAAATATTCGTGAAACAAATGATCAGTTTGATTTTTACTTTTTAAATTAAACCAAATGACTGTGGTGTATTCAAGAAGCTGTAAAACTTATCCTTTGCGTAACATTGCTAAGATCGACTTAGAACGATATGAAAAAACTGTACACGTTTGCTAACAAAAAGAATAGTGGTTTTTATTAGAAATGTTTTAGTTATTTATTGAAATATTTAATGTGGTATTCGCGTATAAAAAGCTTTTATTTGACTTCTTTATCGTATAGACTGTGAATGGATAATCTCGATTTTGTTAATTCTTTGTTGTCACTACTCTTATAGTTTATCAATTAATCATGTTATTGCTTTCTTGTTCTTTTGTATGTGTCTACAGATTTACCGATGAATTTAAAGTTCGTGAAGATTTGATGGGGCTAGCGATTGGTGCACATGGTGGTAATATTCAAACCGCTCGTAAGCTGGACGGTGTGTTAAATATCGAACTGGAAGAAAACACTTGTACCTTCAAAATTTCTGGAGAGGTAGGCAGANACCTTTAGTCTAGTGAAGCAGTGAAAAAAGCCAGGGCGATGCTAGAATATAGCGAAGAATCGTTGCAAGTTCCTCGAAATTTGGTAGGAAAGGTGATCGGAAAAAATGGACGAATTATTCAAGAAATTGTGGATAAAAGCGGTGTCGTACGTGTAAAGGCATGTATTTTTTTATCGTGTATTTAATATTCAGGATAATACATCATTGTTGTTAATTTAATTCCTTGCAGATTGAAGGCGACAATGAACCTCAGCCTAGCATACCGAGAGAAGAAGGACAAGTCCCATTTGTTTTTGTCGGCACTGTTGAATCTATAGCCAATGCCAAAGTTTTGTTGGAATATCATTTAGTGCATTTGAAGGAAAGTTTTTACTTCGTGGATTAGTAGTTGTTAAATTAGCTACTGAAAGAAAATTTATTTGAGCAATAGCATAATAAAATGTACTTCATTTATTTTTTTAGGAAGTAGAGCAATTACGCCAAGAAAAACTTGAAATCGATCAACAATTACGCGCTATTCAAGGATCAAGTATTGGTTCGATGCAAAGTTTCTCTATGAATCGACGCTCAGATCGGTCTTATAATAATGATAGTGACGGATCCCGTTTAAACCGCGGTGGCATGCGTGGGCGCGGTGGACGCGGTGGCCGCGGTGCTAATCAACGATACTCTGGTAGGTATCTTTTGTTGTGCATAAAGATATGTTTTCCAAGAAATACCGTGCAGTTTTACGCGTGTATTTTGTTGTTTTTGTGCAATATTAATTTTTGTATCTTTGCAAAAAGCTCGTCGTGCTGCAGAAAATGAGGACGACTATACACCCAGAGATAAAGACCATCGAGGCAGTAGTGGAAATTACATGGATATGCGCAACAATCGTAATACCCGGGGACAAAGTGAAAAAAGAGGAGGTTCTACAGTTTTAGCAAGCAGCAGTAGTGCGTCTGGTGTTACAGACCAGGGCAGATCCGTAGCAAGCAACGGTAACTCGATTGTTGGAGCAGGAAGTGCAATCACCAATACCGGTATCGGTAACAGTGGAAAAAGAAACGAACGAAACAAAACGCAATCGCATCAGCTGCAAAACGCACGGCAACATTCGCAAATGGCCTCATCGCAAGCGCAACAACCAGCGTCCGAACAGGCAGGTCTGGCCGGTCCAGAAGAGAGTGCCGATAAACGAGACTCAGCTCAGAGAAGTGCAATCGATTCTTCGTGGACTGGTTGCTGGAACGATGGTTATGAACGGAGCAATGCAGAACATGGTAAGTCGCTTTAAATTAGGCAATAGGCAATGAATGAGATCAGAGTGATGCGAAATAGATAGAGAAATAGAGGTTCAGATGCGATGATCCTTATCTATCTTTGAACATTATCGGCAAACATTATTGAAGGGTGTTATTGTTTGTGTTAAGATGTTATTCACACCATTACTCGTATGTGTTATGGTTTTTGTTATTATCTATTGAATTTGCTTTAACTTTGACTAATTTCAGAGAGCAATTCGTCCAATGATGGAACGCACCAGCGTAGCAGAAGACGATCAAAAAATCCGACACAGAAAAGTACAGGTAGGTATTCATTGCTTTATATCATTTAGGAAATTGAATATTCTCTATTTTGAATTTGAATATGTTTCATAATATTGAATTGGAAATTGAATTTTTTATCATTAGTACAATTAATATATTTTATATATGTAGATTTTTGTTGCATATTGTCTAATTGATCTACACCTAGTTTTTGTTTCATTATGTTCTTATATTGATCCATGTTGAGATAACATGTTTTTTAAACATGAGGACGAACGTGTGAATTTGTGCTTCAAGCGTTCGAGCGTTTGATCGACTATGTGATTAGTCGAGAAGACAACTTCATAGTATTAAAATACTACAAATAGACTTTATTTGCCAAAAAGGCTTTGATTTGTATGATTGAGTTGTTGAAAGCAATTGATGATTTGAACTAAATCGAAAACCATTTAATTGTTGCCGATATTATTAACATTGTACCTGTTTGGATATCATTGCAGCAAACGGAAATACGCAAAATTCTAATACAAAGCCGAATAACTCCAGCAACAACTCTACTAATGCTGTTACGTCTGCTAACCAACCAAACGCTAGCAGCAAGCCGCAAACAACGGTGCAGCCCCATTCGCAACACACACATGCTGGGGCACAGACTAATTCGCAAAATTCAAGTGCGACACAATCGAACGGCACCAGCGGGAATATAACTACAGTTAATGCAAGTGTTGGCAATACGTCCGCTCCTGGGCCGAAAGTTCAACGGGATTCCAATTCGCGTCATCGAGGCAGCCGTGGTGGCGTTGGTGTCGGTAGTAAACATAAGCAAACACAGCAACAACACCAGCCAAACCAACATTCGTCACAAAACCAACCACAGGATACTGAGAATACTTCAAGCAAATCGAATGTCGTTGCCGGTGGAGGCACCGTACCTACAGCTTCAACAAGTGTGGTGACCGTCAAGAGTGGTAAAGATGCGCTACTAAACGGTTCTTCATAGAAACTATGGTAATATGTCAATGGTGTAACAGTCGTAAAATCCTGTATGAAAAATTACATTTTGCCTCCATCTTCATTAAGTTTAGCGAAGAAATAGAGGCTCTGCATGCATAATTCTCATCTGCATCAAAGAACGTAACACATAATGAATATGCAATACGTTCAAAATGATCGGTTTGATTGGGTCGCATTACAAGTCTAATTTAGCTATATAGAGGAACTCTTTCGCAGTTATAAGTAAATTGTAAATTCGATTATGCGTGAACATAAGACATTTTTCAATTAGTTGCTCAATAATTCCTTAATTGATCATTTATGAAAACAGAAAAGTGATTGTACGATGAATTCGAAATTAATAGTTCTTATTATTTTTACGGTAGAACAAAGACTTAATGGTTGTTCGACAGTCGCGTTTAAATTATTCTGAATATAATCCATGTGAATCAACACTACGGCATCCGCACGTTTTGCTTACGTCTTGCAAAGCTTCAACATGTTTTCTCCCTCAAACTGTGCATGTAATCATAGAGGCAATGCGTTTTCATATGTTTGTAACTTATTCTTACTTAAGCGGAAACAAACAAACAAACAAACAAAAGCAAAGGTACATCATCAGCACACATATTGTGTAACTGGACCTGTCATTGATTTTTGTGCGAAATTTTTCAGTTCACAGCACAACGGTTGACCCACTGGCTGTTTATGTGATTATTTTTGACGCAGGACGCTGTAGTGTTAAGATTATTTCGCGTTTGAATCATAATTTTTTTTTTGCCAATTCCGTTATTGTTCTTCAATAATCAGATTCTTGTTACAATAAACTGTGGAAGCAAAATATCCTGAAATGATACTAGCAATCTGTTTCACTAACTATAGTTGACTAATGGATTGGAGGATGTAAGCCAGCACTCTTATAGTAGTCGCACGCAACAAAAGCGACTGTGTTCGGTAGTGTTCTATCAAATATTTAATAGAATTGTCAAACTTTGGGTTTACACAAGTGGCTACTAGCCCGACGCTGAAGTTTTTCGATTTTAAATTCAATTATCCATTGTATGAAAAATAGTATTAAGACGACTGAATGTGCAACAAACAAATAAAGTCACGCGTGGATTAAATGAAATAAAAGGAGACGCCACTTTTTCCTCGCGCAAGATATTATTTCAATTCGCCCTATGTTCCGATTCCAATAAATTGCTTTTAATTTTTATTACATTAAACAAACCATTGCATTTGTTTCAAATCATACTGGGTAGGCTTTGTATTTCATCTTGGCAAGGTTCTACCAACATGCATTTCGTATCTGTATAACGCATTGCGTATATGTAAACAAGTAAAGCCGTGTTTGTATAATCGTTTAGATTCTAGCTTTCTAGCGTGTGTTCTTTTACTAATTTTGTTTTAATCTCTTCTCAGTTGCTCAACAGCATTTACACCTTAAATACACGTTCTATGATTCACTCCTTAAGCACATAGTTGCTTTTCCGTTTTGACGATCTGTTGGATTAAAATGAAGAGGATGGTTTTGAAAAGGGCTTTACTGGCTGCGTAATTTGATCAAATGAATGAACTAGTATTATACGATCCTTAAAATGTTGGTGGGACGTAAACATTGTTTTGTCTTGAGGAGCGATTTGTCTCAGTCAAACTTTACATTTTTGATTTCACGGGCCCGTTCTGAACATCTTTAATACTTTGTTTGCGTTTATTTTAGCAGTTTCCATTTTACCATAAGAATTATTTGCTTCTCCATGGAAAAGGAGCCATTTTCAACAACATCTGGATCCGAGAGTTATCGACGGGAATGGTTTGGCTTTAGTTATTCGAAGCTTTTTTTTGTGCTATTGATTTAATTTTTTTTTGCGCCACATTCGATGGCAAAGCGTCATATATAAGTTAGGCATTGTTATAAGCAATCATGGTTAGCGAGCTATTGGCGTGGTAATTAAAACAGGTTAGGGTAACAAATAAAATTTAAGTTATATCAGCTTATACTTGTAGCGTAGTACTCAATGAGACTTCATTCCATTATTATTTCGGCACATTTGTTAAATAGTTAATATGTGTTTGGCAATTTGGCAGAGGAATTATTATCGATAGGATAGCGATAAGCGTTTCAAATTCAAAATATGCACAGTAACGATCGAAAATTACAAGTGTTTCATTTATCATTTCCACAAATATGAGAGGAACATTGGTTTGATCGCACATAAGAAGCTTATGATGAAAACATTTGCTCAAAGTGTCGGTTAGGACATCATTTAACACGACTAAAACTATTGTACTAACAATATTACAGAAGAAAAAAAAATAGCTTGATTCATTTTTGCATCGTGTTTCTGAGCAAATCAACATCGTTGCCATGATGGTTAATATTGTTGAATACAATGTCCACGTTCAAGCAACCTCATACGTGCTTTCATGTTATGCGATAATGCACACTTGTATACCATTATTGGTAAAACGGCATTTGCAGTAATTTATTTATCAGCGCATCTTATAAAAAAATCGAATAAGAGGATGTAGAGCACAGTTTGTAAAAATAAAAATGATTATTTTTATGTCAGAATTCTTTTGCAGAAGCAGTTACTTAAATTGTCTGTAATTTTATAGGCAAACGATAATAGTTTACGTACAATTTTATTGTTAGAAAACTCATTTACTACCATTAGAATCACACCATAACAAAGCAGAAGCATGATTAAAATGTTT
Organism: Anopheles rivulorum; assembly: GCA_018908115.1. Taxonomy (NCBI): domain Eukaryota; kingdom Metazoa; phylum Arthropoda; class Insecta; order Diptera; family Culicidae; genus Anopheles; species Anopheles rivulorum. Next base: position 293,505 of record CM032179.1, read on the forward strand.
TCGTTAGCGCATTTTAAGTATGATTGCAATGAGACAGAGCTTCAAGGTCACCTTTCGCTGAATCATTGAAGAGGTGAATGTCTTGCAGTAAACGATTGAAACATTTTACGTTAAAGATGAGTATGATCAATATAATATATAGCTAAACGTACTAAACAATTATCGAGTAACTACTAGTAAGTTAACTACTCATTTTTGTACGAAATAGATTTAATGGGACTTGCTACAATTGTCTTGCGTTGTTTAATAATCCTTCAACTTTGTCATTCGTGAAGAGTATTTCAATAGGCATATATGGTGTATGGAGATACATTTTGCACGAAACGAAACATGTAAAACTATTATGAAACAATTTGCTGTGCTATGCGATATGCTATGCTGCTAAGCAAGTGAAACTTTAAATTTTTCGGTTAGTAGTAACTTTTTCCGATTACATTTGTAGGTTAACCATGGACATAAATTGTTTGATTTTTTACAACCAAGTTACAAAGTAAGTGATTTATTTTTATGGAGGTTTTCTCTAATCATAACCAATTGGATATCCAATTGAACAACAGCCGATGAAGCAGACCGATTTTTTTCGTACCGTTTGCTGTGGCGTGCGCAAAAGTCTCAGATATGCGTAAAGAATAAATGTGTTACAGATAACAAAATGTGTATTCTTTTCATTTGTTTTTACAACATATTTTTTTATGTATTCTTAGACACCGTCACTCAAACTATCAAAACTTCCGTCCATTGCCATTATCTTTCAGTTTCGTAAGTTTGAGATGTGCCGGGTTTTATCACCTTGTTCGGGTATTAATGTACAATGACAGTATATTCACGGGATGAAGGTAAAGGATGTGCTAGCGATTCTGTCGTACGAAGGCGGCCCTCGGTTGTGATTGTATGTTTTGTTCTTGTTGAAAGTATCGGTACCATTGGTTGGTGAATACTATACTTTAATGTTTCATCCGATTATGTGTATCGTGATGTATTTCCCGGTTGGGTACTATTGCTTGTTGGTGATGGTGGCCACTGTTTGATCATTCTCTTCAGATTAGGAACAGAAATGATCCCACGTACGTATTGAGAGCGAAAATTGCGAAAATTTAAGGAGCAATCCACCAAAGTATGCAAAGAGACTCCAGAATCCAGGAATTATGATGAGGTGGTGATTCTTGGGGAGATTCTAGCTTCTGTAGAGAATGTAAATGTGGCCTTTCTTCAGGAGCTACTGAGCTTCTGCTGTTACAGGAGTTACTGAAATTCTTGAGTGTATGTGAAATTTTAGGAAGAAGTGAGGGATTTGCGCCCGGTGGGCACCTTAGCCAACCATCATCTACCCAAGGATATCCAGTGGTGCCTTTGAGTTGAAAGGTTTATCATTTAGTTGTAGTTTTGAACGAAAGTTAAATGTCGCATTATTCATAGTACAAGAAAATATAAAGGAGACAATCACCAATTAATCAATTATGAACAACAGAATGTTTTAGAACCGCTCAGCTAGCTCATTTTTGATTGTCCTTCTCACAAACACAGTCTACAGCATTCGTCATGTCAATTACCGGACTTGTCATTACCGGCGCTATTTGTTAAGTTTCATATCTTAGTGAAGTCTTCTATATCGTAACATTTTTTGGAGCTCATGTTATCCAAGACTCCCTATTGAAGTTTGACTCCTAATTTTACTACTAAATCAATGTTACGATCAGTACCAAGATTCAAGAACTCCTCAAGCGACTCCTCAGATCGTTTCGCTTTAAAGATCATCTACTTCTCAGGTGGGCCTTGTCATAGACATGGTTTTCGCTAAGCAAATTCTTAACTCAGTCTTTAAGGTCTTGTGTTGAACTCGGCCACTTCCATGTCGTACGCGTGCCAAGAAATTGAAGAGAACAGGTAAAAATCGTGCTGCTCCATAGTACGGTCCGACCTAGGCAATTGTGGATCTTATGATCTGTGGTCGTCGGAGTCGAGCTCGATAACTTCCGACGAAGGGTTTTTTTTAAAGGATGACGGTGTCATCTCGTTTTTGGCCGGTTGTCGAAATAAAGGTCTACACTCCTCTGTTAGGGTGTCTATCGAATACTTCCACCTGTTGATCATCTCTCGATCGTTCCGTCAGAATATCCCTTTACAATTAATGAAACATCCGAATTTATCACAGATCGATCTCATAGTGCCGGGTGTAACTCTTAGTCCAATAAAATAGCAAATTATGGGTTCGAAACTTTCTTTATCGGGGAGAAAATCTTTCTCTTGTTCAATGGTGGAAAAATGTGATTTGCATTTTACAAAATACATTTTTTCATGTTAAATTGATTTGGTGTGCGGAAAATTGAATGTATGGTGCAAAAATCAGCATTATGAATGATTATCAATACATATCTATACATCATTGGCTTGGTGCATACATGAGACTTTGCATAACAATGTTGCCAACGTATGAATGGATGAATGAATGCAAGTGTACATAATATGCATGTTTATCTGTTGTTGATTGTTTCTAAAACCATAGCATTACATTACTGCAATGTTGGGCACCAAAAATTTATATTAACTATAAAAAAATATACACTTATATCTATAAACAGGCAAACATATGTATCAATCTTCTTCGCATGTTAGAATCGCTGCAGTAATATCTCATGCCAAATTGTCAATACAAATACAATACTGGCAACAAATACAGCTCGCATAAAGTACGTTACCCTCGTTCTCATATAATAACAACTAAAATATCATCCAAAATAGTATGGAAATGTACTGCGTATCTTGCCGGATTTGTGGCTATAGTAACATGTGATTGTTTTTTTTTTGTTGTTGTGTGTGCCACGTTCTGGGTGTTTGTGGAGCTTTATAGTGCATGCCGAAGCACGAACCGGTGTCGTCATTCGGTTTCAGTTCGGCTGGTTTGATCGGGCATCCGAAGCTTTTAGTACATCGGCCGATGTGCTTCCCTTCCAACATCCTTTTGCTCGGCTTTGGTCGTGCTGCCATAAGGACTTATTCAGGATACACATTCCACGAAGTTTTACGAACGAATCAGTTTCATTTGTACCACTGCAGAAATGCTACACAGTTTTGCAGTAAGTTCTTCATGTACAGTTGTATGTAGTACCGCAGTGAAGTGTTGGTATGTGAAAATTGAGGTGACAAAAATCTAATCAAGTTGTTATGGATTCTTTATTATCGCATAATGAATACCACGAAGTAGTTAAATAGCGCAACAAAACAGGTTGGTTAAAAACAGGCCGATTGAGGACAATGTGCTAAATTGTGAATTTCAGTGCTGTGGTAAATTTTCTTCTAAGTGAACATATATGGTTTCGTATTAAATTAAAAAAGGTTTTTTTAATTGAATACATGCATTAACAGGATTTTCAAAGAACCATCTCAAACTGGTGAATAGTGATGTTTTAAATTGTACATGTAAACATATGTATATATATAAAGATATGTACGTATATATATTGCTTCAGTAGTATATATACTTATATTTATATCATATATATGATGTACATATACATATAGATATATAAATTCTATCGGCCAACATAACCAGGAACGGTGTAATATACATGCATAGTCGTTCCATTCAAAATAAACTCAAAATAATGCATTCTTCTATCAGCAAGACAACAATCAATCGATTTTTATTGAGAATATAGCTAACTGAATTTATCGCTAGTGTAAGTTTTCGTGCCATTAGTGAGAAGTGCAAAATCGGAAAATAATGTTTATAATATAATTCACATACCGTCGAATGCTAAACAGCTTAGAGCTCGTAGAACAATTTTTAGCAACACGACTAGGCTGTTTTGGCGCGAATAAAAAAAAAGAACAATTATTGTTGAAACAATGATGATTGAAAAAAATATATTGGTATTTTTATATGTTTATAAAGTATTTATTTTTGCTTGTTTACGAAACATACACAAAGTATGCATATTATGAAATATTGAAAAATACATTACAATACATAATATGGTCGAATCCCTACATCAGCAATTTAAATTTAATATTGTTTTAAAATTTCCAGACCGTTCGACAACACAAAATAATTTATTTTTTTTAACATCTAACATAAACACATTCCATACGGCCGAGCCACGAAAGGGCCGTTCTTTGGGAATAAAAATAAGTAAATAAAATTAAAATTTGGTAATTTAATTTGGGGTGTATTTGACAACGGCACCAGTTCCACACGACAGGACCAGTCCAAAATCCCTTTCGAGTCGTCCTTCCGTAACGAGGACTAACTATCCGGCTACGTGCTAAAAACAATAGTCTAATAAGGCCAGCCCGATCTTAATCAAAAAATAAAAATTAAAAAAATATGATAATATTTTTTCCTAGCACGCAGTAAGGAATACGTCTACCTACTCATACGATACGGAATATGTAATTGTAATAAAAATGTGCAAATATTCTGCATTCGGCTTATGTTTTCAACAGCGGCGGCACGCACGTGTGAGTTGAAAATTTGTATTCAGCACACGTGTGCCGAAACATGTATGCAATGCGAATACAACAGCACGTTGTATCATGCACGTACATGTATGCGCTAGAGAAACCTTAGTACATTATGCATGTATGTTTAGTGCATATACATCATCTTTGTTTTGTCTGTGATGGTTTGAGTGATGAGTGTTAGAGTGGCAAAACGGGTATCGGTATCGAGTACACAAAGTTATACTTTACTAACAAACTCCACAAACTTGCGAAATAATAAAAAGTGTAAATAAAATATGTTAATGTACGTATATATATATATATATATATATATACACACACACACACACACACAGCGGGGTGATGGAGTAGTTGGGAACGGCACCGGTCTTGCACATGACAGACTGGTATCAAATCCCATCCGGACTGACATCCTCTGCCTACGTGGAATAATTAAGTGTTGTAAGGCAGTAAGAAGCGAGTCGTTACATCAGGAATATGTATATGCTATATGTGTACATGCATACTATATCTGTATATGCTACGTTGTGTATATAAAGTTCATATATATGTATAGAATATGTAGCACGAGGTATTTGTAAGAAAAAATCCTTTTTAACTTACCTTACCGGACATTACTTCACATTACTCTCAATTTAATTTAAAAATACTTAACATCGGCTTTTACATCACATTGCAAGCTTTAAAAGCTCCCGGCATGGAATAAGTTTCTATCCCGGATTATCTGTTGTTTATTGGTTACATTTTTTGTATGGTGGTATCAACACTGTCTGTAACGTACTGCACACTATTTGTACTATTTATCGAAAAAAAAACCTTTATTAGTTTTATACTTTGCTGTTGTTGTAATTGTGTTTGATTTGTGGTAATCAATACGGAACTTACATTGTTTCTCATTGTCTACATCATACGGAAGTATTAACGGATAACTCCGCTTTACTATGGTCAGTGCACTTTTAATTTAATTTTATCTTCCATGACTACGAGGTGTACTATTCTAGCCTGTAAAAGTGGAAATCATACCATGTTTTATTCTCATTACAGGTTGTTGTGCTTTGAATAAAAATCTTCATTTAATCTATACGCTTCAAACAACCGAGGTGCAAACAAAAAATGAACTATTATATTAATAGTTGTCTACTATGTATACACCATTCCCGCACAAGTAGTATCAACAATATGAAGTAGAACGTTTCTGCAGCACCTGTAAGCGAATGTACATGACTATAACCGACAACGAAAACGTGGCAATTCATGGAGTGATAGTGTTATCGCAACGACGCACAAACTAAAACATGCTCAATACAAGTTGATCGTACCAAGTGCTTCACAAACCGTACAGTGACTAAAGCAAAGCTAGTGCGTGCTAATTTGTAATCTTATGGCAGAGAAAAGGAGTTACTTACATGCACAAGATAGTATATGCCATTTATAGTTATTGACCGAATGGTAAACCACGGCAACCAGTGATAAGTTTAGCACAAATATTGTGGTAGTGGTTTTCATTTTGAACAGCAATCAATTCCAAATCGTATGCAACGAGAGCTTATAATATAACACTGCTCGGTCTACAAAATCTCTTACATCGAAAATTTAAAACTATAACCAAGTTTGTGAAACGTTCGTACTGAGATGTCTAGCTAATTATCCGTTTCTACGTCAGTCAGCTCATATGGTGCACAAACGTCATTTTATAGTGCTGTAAAATTGTGTTTGATAGAGTAACAACAAGTACAATAGTACACTTTAATAATGCAACTAAAATTCTACATTGGCACAACACTGCTTACCGCTTTTTTGCTGCACATAAATGGTAAGTAACCGTATCAACATAAGTAAGTACGATAAAATGGCTTTAGCTTATTAAAATAAAATCGTTAACTGCGGCACGCAGAATAATACCAAACAATACAGCTGTTTGGAAGGAGTGGTTCTCATAAGGCCCTTAAGAATTTCTATTGAGTGTCGCTTCAGATTTTTCGTCAATTAATAAGGAACATATATGAATGGGATTACTCATTAAATGAATCACAAGCGACACCACAAACCTATCTTCCGATTTTGAAAGTGATGCAAGAAACATGTCGTTCTCACTGATTCGTTGCAGATGTATGCTCATTTCAACCGGACTTTGCAGAACCCATTCTCAACAACTCGATAGCGATTGGAAGGGATGCAACATTCACATGTCATGTGCGGCACTTAGGCGGTTATCGGGTAAATGGTTTTACTACATTTAGTCTTTATTTCTTTTTTTTTATTTTGATTTTGCTTAACTACGTACTTATTGTCATACATTACATCAGAACGCCTGGGCTTATTAGCTATAGTGCTTATTCCCTATTCATCGGCAAAATTATGATTGAGTCAAAGCAATTTTCCAAGCTACTTACACTGATGACAATTATTTCATACAATACGCTGTTCGGCAGATCATGCTATTCTCCAGAATTTTCTCTACCTGGCACGATCTTAGCAGCTTTTCGATGAGTAAACGGAATAAATATCTAAATTTATTATCTAACATTTTGGATCCATTATCAGTATTGGTCCCATACAATTCATAAATACATAAATACATTCATAAATATGGGGCGGCCCGGTGGTGTATTTGGCAACGGCGCTAGGTCCCTAACACGACCGGACCGGGTTCAAATCCCATTCGGACCGTCCCCCCGTAGCATGGTTTGACTAGCCTGCTACGTGGTAAAATTAGTCTAATACGGCCTGTTCCGTTCTAACATAAATAAAATTCAATTCAATTCAATTATTTTTTATGTAATACGTTAATTTCACAACCTTTGACACGTTTCTATTCGTACTTCTAAAGGTGGGCTGGCTGAAAGCAGACACTAAAGCTATTCAAGCGATACACGAGCACGTTATTACGCATAACTCCAGGGTTACGGTTTCACACGCCGACCAAAATACTTGGAACTTACACATCAAATCAGTAACCGAGGAAGATCGGGGAGGATATATGTGCCAACTCAATACAGATCCCATGAAGAGTCAGGTGTGTACATACAACAGATTTTCAAATAAAGTTATAACTATTTATGCTTGACCCCAGCAATGCTCGGCAAGATTTAACAAAACGATCAACTTTAAAGAATCGACAGGATGATTTTCTAATTTTCTAATACCGATGATGCTGATGCTAATGGTTCTCAAGCTGCAACCCTATAAACAGATAATTGAAAAGACTTTATTTTTTCTTTTTCAATTTATAAACAAATCTATTCTTTTCTTTCCAAAATTAAATCTTTTCTAATGCGTCTGTGCTGTCGCGTTAACGCAATTCATTCCTACACGTGCCTCAGATTGGATATCTGGATGTTGTTATTCCACCGGATTTCATCTCAGAAGATACTTCGTCTGATGTTATAGTTCCAGAGGGAAGCTCAGTGAAGCTCACATGCAGGTAAGCCAAACAAACTAATGCACATCTCACTTATGTTATGCCATATAATGCGGCCGTGGCGTTCTTGAAGAAATGGTGTTATGTCCATACGTAAATTTTATTGTTGAGAGTGTGATAATGTGATCTTTCATACAAGTACAACAAACCCTTGATGAGCGATTTTTTTTAGACATTAGAAATAGTATATCAAGCTTATGCTTCTAAACTTAGTATATATTACATCCTTGATCTTGGATGAGTTTCCGTGAAGTAGATACAACATTACAAGATGTTTAAAGCTAAGATTTATTCCACATTAAAACGCATCTATCTCATTACGCATGCGAGATGACCTGGGGTCAATACGCTCGCTGACCCGAAGCGAAGCACCAGTGTCACGCACACATCTGTCTGCTGTCGCACGGCGCGAATTACCCAGAGAATAAGCCATGCGATATAGTCTGCGCCTTCAACTGTATATAAGCATGAAATTATTACCAAATGCCTATACTCAAAACCATCAAAAGTGATGTTTTCAAGTTTCAAGAGTCCACCGTTCGATTCTTGTTTCGATTAATTCAGAACAACAGACCATTATCCGAATCATGTTCAATAAAAAAGCGAGTCCACAGTTACCAAGTTTTTCTGGTTAATCCAGATGAAAGGACTAATTTGTGTGAATCTATCCGTCTGAATCTTCATAGATCTTCCTTCGCGTGATCGATTCAGCAACGGCGGATCGCGGATCCGGTTTGTTCCCGTAGTATCGTTTATGTAGTTGAACGAGTAATGGAGACGCCCAGTACTTGCCTGGAATAATTACTACTTTTAAAAAAAGTTAGATCTGGCTGTAAATGGCTAAATACTACCGAGATGCAATTCAAAATGGCAATATATTTAGTATATAATAAATAAAGAATCAAAATCATGCTCTAACTAATTGGATGATAAATTGGTTTCTATTATTAGGGCTAAAGGTTATCCGGAACCTATCGTTACCTGGCGGCGTGAAGATGGTACTGACATAATTCTCAAAGATACGAGTGGATCTAAACAGTTAGGTAAGTACAATAGTCATGAAGAATGAGTGGCTAGTTGGGGTTGTTGACATTGACATCGCTAACTGAATGGTTTACAGCAATATTTTAAGAAATATTACATTACACTTGATGTATTAGGTAGTACTTGACAGTTAGGGAGAGATAATTTCCGATTCTTTTTTCTTCTTTTCTTTTGCAGTTACTTCGTACCGAGGAGAAGTGTTAAAGCTGACCAAAATTTCACGCAGTGAGATGGGGTCGTACTTATGTATTGCATCGAACGGTGTACCTCCTTCAGTGTCCAAGAGAATATCGTTAAGCATACACTGTAAGTGGAAATTGAGAATGCCTATTTAATGTCATACAATTTGTTTTCAGTTTTGGAAATCATTATTTAATGTTGCTTTGTTATTGGAGGTGTTCAATTTTTTTATTTATGCTATAAAACGCACAACTTACATAAATTGTTTTGATGTTGCGTGATGTTATTGTAGTTCACCCGGTAATTCAAGTTCCAAACCAGCTGGTTGGAGCTCCACTTGGAACAGACGTAACAATCGAGTGCCAAATTGAAGCGTCACCAAAATCAATCAACTACTGGATAAAGGACACTGGTATGGGCAAAAGTTACAATTCATATCAATTTAGCTCATGGCTTGTGCAAACTTNTTTTTTTATTTATGCTATAAAACGCACAACTTACATAAATTGTTTTGATGTTGCGTGATGTTATTGTAGTTCACCCGGTAATTCAAGTTCCAAACCAGCTGGTTGGAGCTCCACTTGGAACAGACGTAACAATCGAGTGCCAAATTGAAGCGTCACCAAAATCAATCAACTACTGGATAAAGGACACTGGTATGGGCAAAAGTTACAATTCATATCAATTTAGCTCATGGCTTGTGCAAACTTAGTGAACTCTTTCTCTCTTTTTCTCGCAAAAATAAAAGGTGAAATGATCGTATCATCACCGAAATATCAAGTACAGGATGCGACCAAATCACTGTATGAAGCAAAGATGTCCTTGACAGTGCGCTCGTTCCAAAAGGAAGACGTTGGCTCCTACCGCTGCATTGCTAAAAACTCGCTAGGAGAAGTGGATAGCAGCATTCGGCTGTACGGTAAGTAAGGAAGATGTAGCGACTAGAGCTGATTGGTCTGATCATTGCTCTCATTATTTAACCTTTTATTTGCAGAAATACCCGGACGTAGCCGTAAAATATACGCGCCCAAAGTGAACCAGAACGAGGTTATCAAAGATGGCTCGAAACAGGGTAAGTCAAAGGTGACGTTCCCAACAGATGACGAAGAGCAGCAATATGGTTCGGCGGAGGATCTGGATGACATGCTGGACACGTCTGTTGGTGCCAATGGGCATCAAAATCTGAATGGCAGATTAGGTTCCTTTAAGCATGCTGGTGCGTCACGAAGTCCTCACGATCATCCCAACAGCGTGAATGGATTCGGCACCAATGGTGCATCTGCTGGCGCGAATATGCACGGGAACAAGCATATTCCCGCTATAGACATCGTGACGCGTAAACCGTTTGCAATCCCGACCGTGCGCACCGGGGTTGATGGAGCGGACGGCAATCATGGACCTTCCTACAGCAATTCGATTGCTGGCAACGTGAATATTTGTTTTAGCGTTTCCTTGTTTGTGCTGCTCACACTGCTGGTGGTCCCTGTAAACATGCTTCAACTACATTAACATCGAAAGGATGTTATACCGTAAAGTTCATTTTGTATATATAGTGCAATGCATTCTCCACGCGAGATAACCATGAGCCTAGAATATGAAATTTCTTGGAATCTGCATGTTCCTAGAACATTTGTTCCAACATTTGATTGGTTAAATTATCCACGCATTGATCGTCGACGGAACCATGAAACTGCGACACTGCAATCATTCTGAAATGCGTTTTGTTTTATCAATGTGAGGATACGCATTGCCATCAATTGCATTGCTTTCATTCAAGTTGGGAATTATTGTAGAAAATTTACGATAGTTCGAAGATAATTCATTCCGTTTGAAATTTCAGCTTCACTTCAAGCGCGAGGAAGCTAACATTATCCGTTTCATGTAAACTGTTCACATCACTATCGATACAACACATTTTCATTGTGCAAATGCTATTAAATTTGACTTATGTTTAGGAATGCTGTAACTGCATATCTTTATGCACTAAGTGACGTTTCAGTTTCAGGTATCGCAAATCTTATGCTATGTTACGTTAGGCGGGAACAGAACGGAAGACTGACCATGACAAAAGCTTCGAATCGGTTGTAATACTGTTTTCTGTTCGTTTCACTTACGGTGTGACTAATTATTAATATTTATATATACAAAAATGAGGCAAGCCAGGCGCAACCTTTAGCATTTAATGGTATATTTTTTAAAATTATCGTAACAATACCGTACCGTAATGGTGGATTTATTTACCGACTAAACATTGGTTTTGCAGCGAGGAGTAGATATTTCGGCGCGTGTCAATTATTGTTCAAATGTATGAAATTATGAAACGAACTGCACTAAAGTACTGCATTTTCAAAATGACATTTTCCAAAGTCCTAACCGATGTAGGAATTAAATTTATTAATTTATTAATTATGAAATATTCATAACACGGTTACATCATTCTTAAGACTTCCTAANAATAGCGGTGTTCACACGTACGTAGAAACAGGCGATAACGAGCGTTAACGCTGTCAGATTTAACGCTAGCGCGACGCCGCGCTTTTCGTGCAATGCAGGAAAAATGAAGCGCGACGCTGCCCTCGAACCGTTAACGGCCAACTTTAAAATTAAATAACTTTTTAATGCGTGAACCAAATTGGGTGAAATATTCTAGTGAAAATTAAGAAAATAATATTTCTTTTTAAATCTAGTAGGTATTTTCCTCAACTCGTTTAAAAAGAAAAATGAAAAACAGTGTCAACGGCTATGAACGTTATGAACGGCAAGTGTAGACTCCCAAACGAATCTTGTGTGGCTAAAAATCGTAATTCTATTGACCAGATAACAAAACTCTGCTTCTGTTATCCTTATGTGGTCCTTATGTGCTTAATGGTTTCATCCAGGTTTTCTTTCGCTAGAAGAAGAATGTTAAATAACATTTTCTCAGATAGTTTCTCTTGCGCTTTGATAAATTCAAACAAAACAAACAAATCAACCGTAAAATTCCACCCATTTGAAACGGCGACCAAATGAAGGTGTTCACACGTATGTTGAACGATCCGGAGCGCGAACGGCCTGTTTGTCAATGTTCACGCCTAGTTATCGCTTGTTTCTACGTACGTGTGAACACCGCTAATATTTGGTTTTGTTAAACTTTGTTTTAATTGCACAATTCAAATGTTTACTCATTATTCGAGGAAAACACAAAATTAGATAAGCTTTGACGCTCATATCAGCAATAAGCAAACATATAATTTGATGGTAAAAGCAAGATAAAATGAAAAATAGAGTACCCATTTATCGCTTGAAACGTTAAGGGCCAGTGCACACTAAACATATCAACTTCAATTTCTCCAACAACATGGCTCGAAAATCATAAAAAATAAGTGTTGCGACGGACTAGTTGCTAGTTGGGTCATCGTACGGTACGGCTGAGTGACAACAGGTGGCGCTAGAAGCGCGTGAGAGAAACCCGATTTGAACCTTGTTATCCACGAGGTAGATGTGCTTAGCGATTGGCCTAAAGCCGTTGACCTCATCCGCACACCAAGGGCGGAAAAACCAGGGAACACCCGCATCATCGCGTCACAGCATCCCATATATGCATGAATAAGAGCAAAGTGTTTAAGAAAACTAGTTAACGTTTCCATGTGCGAATCATATCGATTCAATCGGCTGTTACTTTACGTAACAATACGCAAACGACGCTTCAAAACAGGATACGCCGAGAGCTTAAAGAACAACGCAAGAAGGTTCGATCTCTTTCCCACGCACACAGTGATTACACTAACACGTGGAAATGCACTTATACGATGCACACTAACCACATGAAAGAACGTAGCAGCGAACATTTGTTAATAATCTTGATTCATAATGATTCACTGCTTTCCTGATTCAAAGGGTTTCACAGATTCTATGATCATTTTGATATTAACTGTATGAAATTGTATGAAATTATGAAACGAACTGCACTAAAGTACTGCATTTTCAAAATGACATTTTCCAAAGTCCTAACCGATGTAGGAATTAAATTTATTAATTTATTAATTATGAAATATTCATAACACGGTTACATCATTCTTAAGACTTCCTAAGAATTGTTTTATTAGCTCAAAGTAAAATTTAAAAATAAATATTGCTTTAATATATTGTAAAGACATAGCTGAGGGTAATGATTCATTGTACTGTTTGATTTGTGTTTGATTAGTATTCTTGAATTTAAATGTTAACAGGCAAAGATTAACGATATACTTTTTAATATTTTTGCAGAGAAGTGTCAGCAATTTTAGATATTTATTTTCATCACAAAAAAAAAGTTTAAGCCCGACGATTAATGGTTACAGAACAATAATGTAACAAAATGTAAATAGAAACATGCAACCTTTCCATAAGAAACAGGTTATGAATTGGCTTTTCTACAACCATAAAACCCCTTTGCACGATAGGACCTTAACTTGTCGTGAACGAATGTCGTGTCGTGTGCTGAACATTAATTTATCGACTTTGGTTTGCCTTTTTTCTCAGTACTTGATTTCTTGAGCTTAAGATGCAACATATTGTCAGCAGTGAGTGATTGTAAGGGTTTTTGTTTTTAAATAGGTCAACTTGTAAGAGCTTGTTTCTAACAAAGACGATAAACCAAGCAATAATAATCGTTTTTGGAAAACATTGAATCAGTACTCTGCTCAGTCGTCAGTACTCTTTTAGAACATAGTCAGAACTAATGCGTTATTAGGAAATCATATTATTTTTTTTGTCGTTAAATTGGCAGTAAACACTGTCTGGGTTACTTTTAATATTACCAATCAGTAATAAGGCCTTATATAGCAAACAAAACTAGGATAATCGAACCTTTAATCGAATAATTTGTATCTTCCATCTCATATGAAATCCTATTGTTGCCAACAGGGATGCATTTGTTTTGTATTGTTTCAGTCGAAAGGAATACTAAGTGCATTATAATTAACCTATTTCACATGAAGATGTCTTAATCTTGCTTCCAAACATTGATTCCATTTGTATTAATATGCATATCTTTACATTCAAACTAGAAAATCAGTATTCAAACCCGTAGGTTATTTGCTTTTTACGGGTGATTTTTTTTCTTCTTGTTATATCGGAAATTGAAATGCTCAAGTCATCTCTCGCACAACAGTATTCACACAAAAATAAGTTTTTGCTTGGAAAGAGGAAAATTATGCTTCTATATGGGTGTGCCAACTCAATCATTCTCTAAAGTGTTAAGAACGTTATAAAAGATGTACGTTTAAATTTCAATTTTTTATTGATTTTTTTATACACTAATCGTTTGCCACTTACCATTATTGTCTAAAGCAACTGGTACTGGTACAATACCTGAAATGATTAATTCCAGGGGATCATTTAACGTGTATTCACAGTGTAAAATTGGTGTGTGGTTTAGGATATAATATCAACATGATAAAATGATACACGATGTAATCGATTCCAATGCGGGTTTACTGTGAAACCCCAAGACACCCTCGCTCGCACGGTATTATAGACGTAACTTAATTAAAAAAAAGAAAGAGTCGGGCACAAATGTATGAACAACTTATTTAACCTAGAATATCTTACAAACTCATTGGTGCTTCAGTTGTATAGTATATTTGATTAACTAACGTTATTTGTATGATTTAAAAAGAAATATCAACGATATCAGCCAAGAGGATGTACTAAGTGAAATAAGAGAGTATTCAAGTAAATTTACTGGTGTCAAAATAGTTAGTCTATACACGCAAAACTTATGTGATGAAATCATCGTGCGTAACATGAGCTCAATATAACATATTTTAATAAGAGCATATTGTTATCTAGGGGATAGTAGCATAAAGGAAACAAATAACATGAGAGCGGTTTGTAAAACTAACTGACAACGGTTTATGCTTGCTATGATTAACTTAATTTGTACCAGTGTGTTTTTTTTTATTTGTTGCAATACAAACGTAAGAAAGAACATTGGTAGTAACACTTTAACCTATACATATTTAAAGGCTTATAAGCGCATATTTTTCTACACGTGCTTCATATGAAGAAGTCGTAACGAGCATACATATATACAGCCAGGTATGTCAGATTCATTCCATAGGCGGCAAATTTATTTTCTTATTGCATTCTGCGTTTAATCATTTTAGTTTAATCAGTGGTATTCATAATCGGTTTTATGTAATTATGAGCAAACAAAATTGAGCAAACGGCAAATATTCATTATTATTAATAGAAAGGCCAGGAAAGTGGCAAACAGCATGTAATGTTTGTCCTTCGACTTTGGCATGCGTGTGGCTGATATTCGTAGAAAAAAGCAATTCAAGCAAATACCCCTGACCCTTCGGTTTGACATACCTGACAAAGTAAAATACAATATAGCGGAGTATATGCATTATTCCCGATCAGCATCTAACGCTTAGCTGGGGCGTTGGGCGCTATCACCGTGTGTAAGTAATATCTTTTATGCTGCGAGCTACACGTTGCACGAGTTACGCCTAAGCACATGACAACCGAGTTTGGGCAAAAACGTGTCTAGTGCATCTTACAGGAACACCGGAGACAATGTAGAGTAAACTTAAAACATATTATGTGCCATCAGGTGTTGGATAAGACAAGATACAATTTAGCGGTGAAGGCTGACAGGAATATATTCCATGTATATCAATATTTTTGATTTAACTCAATTATGTAGGAAAGCTTTAAACATATATAAGATTTATCTATTGATATATTATGTAACGTTGTAACATGTCCGAATGCTTGAAAGTAAAATAAAGCATATGTTTTCGCAAATTAATTTGACTTTCTGCTAGTGCAACAGCAATCATTACCTGTAGATGAGTCCAACATTTCGACACTTAACAATAAATAGTTTATTTTTAACGTTCGTTCGTGTTGATATGTTGCGATTCAGTTTATATTCCTTTTGGAACAGTGGTTTCCCTTTCTTAGTTTTAGTGGTATGAACGAATCCCGAAACTAATTACACAATCAATCACATGTTACAGATGAATAATGCATGTACCACCTTTGCAACAGACGTATATGTGGCATTGAAATGGTTTCTAATAAAAACACTCGTTACTTATCAGCATCGGCAATTTCTAATCCAAACATTTTGCGAATGATAAGTTAGCATCAGCACCCCATTCTTATACCGGACGCATTAGTGATGCGCGGGTTGACCCGAACCTGCCGGATCGGAGCGCTTCGGGTCGATTGGCTCGTAACGCACCACGGGTCGGGTCGAGAAATGAACCCAGCACTAGTACGCATACGATAAATACATCAAAAGAAATAGAAATGAATAATAAATATCACCAGCTAGAATGGTGATGTAATTTTTAAATGCCATGTGATTATACTTACGATACTTCACAAATGCACTGCATGTGGGTTGTAATGACGAATCTAACTTAATCCTTTCTTACATTACGCACGGATTAAGTAGATCGAAGGTACGAGCGTTATGTTACTAAAAATACTATATCTCACTCATTTGTTCTTTATCTAATTGTCGTTTTTATTTTACACAAAAGCTTTACACGATTCTGTTATG
>CM032179.1:321543-352060 GCA_018908115.1 Anopheles rivulorum
GGAAAATGTTTTACTGATCCCGATCAAATATGGTATTTATACTTTTGTCTGGTCGCTGCTGTCAATCACTCCCCGCAAACGGACACGTACAATGAGGTTTTATTTTGGTCTTACACTATCGGTAATTTCACTTTCCAACAGCCTTAATTGACAGGAGCCGAGGTGGAAAAAAAAGTGATCGCCACACGACGGTGGGAGAAAATAAACATTTTTGTTTTTTAAAAAGAAAATAAAACATAAATAAGCACTGCCATGATCTCTGCGTTGCACGGCGTAAAATGGTCACTGTCAAGGGAAAACGAAGAAAGTGAAAACAAAATAAGACCGATTCGTTACGCTTTTCGATATATTTTCGGAATGCTTTTTGCCCAGTTCTTTATTTACTTGCGCAAATAGCTTCACCTTGCTTAGTTGAGGCAATTATTGCTTATTTTTAGAATATTTCCCCTGGATCCGCTTGCTGCATATGATACAGCTACGTCATCAGATGTACACTCTACTTTCTTGTAATACTTTATGTAAAAAATTATGTAAAAAGGTGAACAATATGATGGTTGTGTTTGTTCTAGTTTATATGGAAGGAAATACTTGAAATTTTAGGCAGCGCATTTACGCTGATTTCGTACAGTTCATCGTTGTTTAAAATAATAAATGTAAACTAAAAGCGATGCACCGAAGGTTATTAGTAGCTTAACTTTTACATAAATCACTCCAGTATTGCATACTAATATATCTATAAACCATAGCGCTGCCTGATGCTTTAGCTGGGATTGCTAATGCAATCTGATCAATCATTGGTGCTGTTAGAGCTATTCTTTTTTCGTGAGCATTGAACGAATCTCGGTGATCTCGGTTCGTGCTCAGCACGAACGACTTTGAGTCTGGGCTTCATTTGTTCGAACGAACTGAGATATGGTCCGTATGTTCGGCATACAGAGGCGAAAAAAAAGAGAAAGAGAGTGAGAGCGAAACAGAGCGAAACCGAGCGAACGAAAGGCGAAAAGACATGAGGGCGAAATTGTAATCGTAGGTCGAATAACAAGAGAGAGAATTGTTAGTCTTGTAGTATACCTTACGAGGAATAGGTGGGCAACGTCGAAAGACAAGTGAAATCAATAATTATGATCTAGTTGCATGTTTTCACTTTTGTTGTTTACCATTGCAGAAGCAGAAAGTTGGGGAGGCCAATGCGACAATGGACGGCGTCAGTCTCCAATCGATCTGGCGCAAGCGGCGGCGGTGCGCGGTGAATTCGCACCATTCTTTTTCAGCAACTACAAACTACCGATAAAGCAGGCCCAGCTGGCCAACACCGGCCATTCCGTGCAAATATCGAACCGTGACCAAGCGGTGACGGTACAGGGCGGTGGATTGGGTGGCCGCTTCGTGCTAGATCAGATGCATTTTCATTGGGGCTCAGAGCACACCATTGACAGCACACGGTACGGGCTGGAGCTACATCTGGTGCATCATGACACACGCTTTCCATCACTGGAGGCAGCAGCAGCAACGCGAAACGGTGTAGCCGTGCTCGCTGTACTGTTTCACGTGACTGTACAGCCCAACATGCACATCGACGTTATTCTNGCAAATATCGAACCGTGACCAAGCGGTGACGGTACAGGGCGGTGGATTGGGTGGCCGCTTCGTGCTAGATCAGATGCATTTTCATTGGGGCTCAGAGCACACCATTGACAGCACACGGTACGGGCTGGAGCTACATCTGGTGCATCATGACACACGCTTTCCATCACTGGAGGCAGCAGCAGCAACGCGAAACGGTGTAGCCGTGCTCGCTGTACTGTTTCACGTGACTGTACAGCCCAACATGCACATCGACGTTATTCTGGACACAGCAGCCGATATTCGGAATCAACCGGGAACGGAGGCAACGCTAAAAGGCAAACTGTCGCCGCATTATCTGCTGCCGGCAAACCGTACAACATTTTACCGTTACGAGGGTTCGCTCACCACACCGGCTTGTGCGGAATCGGTCATTTGGACGGTGTTTACCGACAGTGTTGGTGTGTCGCTGGAGCAGATAGAGCAGTTCAAGGCAATCCATGATCAAAACGGCAAAGAGCTGCTGAACAATTTTCGTTCCGTGCAGCCGCTGAACGCACGAGCCTTGGTGTATGCAACTGAATGGGATCGACAGGAAAACAACATCGCTTGCGTACCTCGTTTACACGCGCTGCTAATAGTATTGGTGGGACTATTAATAGCAACCAGCAAGTGAACATATTAATTAATGACATTGGAAAAGTAAAGGCGCTTCAACGCAATAAGTGAGCAAGCGATTCATACCCACGAAATGGGATAAAATGCAATAATTTAATAGTACACACAGACAAATGTTGGTAAAGCGCTGGATACGTTCCAATTGCCTCTGCGTGTAACGTTTCTTAGCTTTGCAGAAAGATACATCGTTCGTTAAAATGTGCTCTATAGTAACCCATTAAGCGGAAAACCATTTGCTTAACCAACTTAGGATACATTTTGATACAACGGATACATACAATTTGCTTAGGATACATTCTCTTAAAGATTAGCCACATTAGGGAAACGTGCTGCGAGTATTTGCAATTGTGGTCAAAGATATTGCATCAGATGTGCTGGTAATTTCGCAAGGCATATACTCATCGAGTGTTGAACAGTGTGACACATGTATTTAATGATCAATTTTACTCCTACACACATCTCATATTATAAATAGCAAAGCTATCGTTTACCATAAAAAAAATATACAGTACTGCGCTCCATAGCTGTAGCGGATCCTCATCCTATCCTCAAGCGAACTGCTGTTGTTGGAACATGTTGCAAAGTCTGAATAAAATAGTTTGTTTTTAGTTGCATCTGCCAATGGATCTCATATTTCTCAACAAAGAACATGAATGTTTAAAGTCTTTAGTGTATTTTTGTGTGTGTTATGTTAGGACGGGCCGTATTAGCCTAATTCTTACCACGCAGCCGGATAGTCAGTCCTTGCGATTTATTTATACTAATCATCTTATTTATGAGTTGATTTATACTAATCATCTAGCCTGTATTATTCTGCTATTGTTTTGCAATGTATTGAATATCATTATTTTTTTTTAAATCATAAAGAACGACCGTATTGCTTAATATCACTATTTCGACTTAACGCCATTTTATAAGTACAGTGGCCCGCCGGATATTCGCCGGCCATTTAATCTGTTGTTGGATTATTCGCTATCTATCTCAAGGGTGATCTGTAGTGAATTCTTCATTCTTCATTCAGCCTATTATCCGTGTTGTGCGCATATCCTGTACGGATTGAGTTTCGAAGAGACTCCTTCGACTTTCTTTCTTATGCTTCAACATTTGGAAAGAAGACATCAAATCCTACTAGTAGTTTATAGTGTCGTCTATTTAATTTTTATTTGCTTTACCAGTCATCGAATGTCTGGCATTCCAACATTTTTATTTACCAAAGCGTCCTGGATAGTTAGTCGTGGATATGGAGGTCGATTTCGAATGGGATTTTGCACATGTCTTATGGTATGAGAACCAATGGAGCCACCGCTTCCAATGGAGGTAAGAAACTTAAATATTTGCAAATGAAACAACAAATGGGCAACAAAGGAAATTAATTATTGCTCTTAAGACAATACTCAAATTTTATTTTGCCCGGTGGTGTATTTGGAAACGGCGTTAGTTCCAACATCACCGAATATGTCCAAAATTCCATTCTGCAAGTACTAATTATCTGGCTATGCAATAAAAATATGCCTATTAGGACAGAAATAAACTATGTAGTTTGTTTATGAGTGGTAGCATAATGCAATCTTTTGCGACCTTTCCTATTTAAAAACGAAAAAAGGCGGCTTGGGCTTTAATCTCTCAGGTGTAATTCAACTATCAGAAGCTCGCGAAAAAATGGCTTTACGTTAAAAACATCTTAAAACCTTCTTTTTGTCATTAGTATAATGTACCACTAGACCATATTATTAACAAACAGATATGATCAAAATTACACAGAGTCAACAGTCGTCTATAAATAAATAGCATCTGAATAGAGTTTGGCGAAACACCCGCCGCGACGGATGAGTACGCGCATGCACAGCAAGAGAATCGGGCACGCATGATGCAATTTATAGTTGTTTTTGTTGTTGTTGTTGTTGTTGGTGGTTGCTTAAAAATTGTTCAGTTATCTGTCTGCGTTTGCGCATTTTGCGCGTGGCGTACGCATTTGGAACAGATGACTCACTTGTCTATTAAAACACATATCCATGTGTACGACTAGATGAATCCCAGCAAGTTTGAAACAAAAATACAGTGGTGCAAAAACAAAACATGGTTCACCGCATCTATGAGATATTATGAAAAGAAAATTTTCATTGCAGAATTCCATTCTATTTGGACGATGGCGTGCTTGACCGGCCGCAAATTAGACGAAAGTATTGTACCAGCACTAAATAAACTTTACTCCGTACATTGCTCTGCTGTAAGGCTGGCTTGCAATACACTTTCAGTTTCATTCACAGAATTTCCATACGGCAGTTGATTTATAAATAACATTCCTTAATGCAGACGATTTTTTTCCAATTGCACTATTTCAGTTTTGGTTTTTTTCATTGGCTTGACAAACAATTACCCTGCTCTAGAAAGTTTGGAATAGAAATAGTAAAAATAAGTTTTGTGAGGTAATGTACGATTTTTGTGTTTCTCTTTTTTGCGTTGCGTTGGCGATCCCATCATCAGGTGGGTGAGAAATGTAGGACGGCCAGCGCTGTTGCTGTTACTGTTGTATTGCGTGTGTGGCACTGGTTGTGTGCGCTTGGTTTAAATTTCGTTTTTTTGTTTTATTTTGTGAATAAAATTCAAAATTGGTTAAAACGTTCGTTTCTGAAAGAGGTGAATGAAACCTGACACCATATAATTTTTAAAACAAAGATTTACCATTAACCGTTTAATTTTTAACGTACAATATTACAGTCGCTCGTTAAAGCGACTCTGATCAGGAAACGAAAAATGAAATAATAAAGAATAGAACTCTTTATTTTAGGTTAATTCTAATGCTAGATGTAAATACATGACATCCGCACCTTGAAATGAGTGTGTACCGTTCAAAAAAAAAAAAAGTGCCTTTACGAATTTCTCGTCAGCTCACAATGTAGCAGATCTGCTGGCAATGTAGTGGACCGTAGGAATCTCTCAAACGGAACGAATATTGCGGTAACAAAAAGAAAAAGGAGTAAGATTGTGAATATATTTTATACAGATACTGTTTCAAGGACCGTTCGTTTCAGTAGACGTGTAATTTGCTATACCCATCCGTATCTTAGGGCAGAAGCTATTTTTACATCAAGCGTATATTTGCTGACGCCTAACACAGCGAGAACATCTTGCACACGAACTGGTTTAACGCAGCGCCTGATGTGTGTCAATTCACCTACAACAGCAGCGAGATCGAGTTTGGAATCCGTGTTCCTTGCTTCCTGTTACTACCACATGGGATCGCTAAATTTGGATTCCCATCGCGGTAGCCATCTCGCGCAAATTAATCAACATGC
Organism: Anopheles rivulorum; assembly: GCA_018908115.1. Lineage (NCBI taxonomy): Eukaryota > Metazoa > Arthropoda > Insecta > Diptera > Culicidae > Anopheles > Anopheles rivulorum. The sequence continues at coordinate 327,081 of CM032179.1, forward strand.
GATCGGATGGGCGCCTGCGCACGCAAACGTTCTATGTTTGCTGTATCTGTTTCGAACTTTTTCGAAGACAGGCGCAACATCACGGCCTGCTGCAAAACGGCTAAGTTTATCCCGGCACTCCCCACCACTAGGCCCACACACCAAAAAAAAAAAAAAATTGAAGGAAAAAAAACTGAACTAGTACCATCATAGTCGGAGCTGAGGAACGAGAAGCATTGACTAGATATTTGGCCAGTCAGTCACGTCGCTTCGGATTGAACAGTACTGTTTCCTAGTACTGACTAGCTGCCTTGCCAGCAATTGTGCAGTTTTGCCAGAACTCTGGTTCATCCAAATTGAGTTTAAGCTTGTTCTGAGGTGAGTTCTTGGTGAACGTGATACTACCGTTTGTTTACTTCTGCTTGCGAACCAACAAAATACTTCTATCAAACCATTGGTACAACCGTGCTGTTCTTGTGCTCAACGTACGAAGTGTTCAATATCATTTTCAAAAACAGTGTGTTGTAAGAGGGCCGGTCGCACGTCCTCTGCTTAAGTCCGGCAACAAGCACGATGCTGCTATTTCCGCTGGATAAGTTTAAGCTATCATCCTTCAACCACGTCTCGGCAGTATTCAAAGTTCGAAACAATCTAGTGATTTTATGCACGTGTATGGTAAATGCAAGCGCGTTTCGAATATCTTATGGGATTTTCGATAAATCTTAAACCATTTCCATGCTGTGTTGTTTGCGGGTTTGGACAGTTTCCTCTGCAATACGGTGCATGTTTGACAATAATTTGATGGAAAAACACGTCTTAGCAGACGTATTTGTTAAGCATACGCTCCTCATAAGATTCAGATTGCAGTTCCATTGAAAGGTATTGCTACGTATCTTCCAACTTGCTAAAACCTCCAAAATCAAACGTATTCCTGAGCGTTTATCCAATTAATTGACTGATTCCATGTAAGCGATAATTACATTTACTTGTTTTTCGTTGCCCCAATAACGGCAAACAAAGTTGTCGAAATGTTTTGATTTTGCTCTACTCTTGAGCTGTAGACATGCACATCTTGACTTCCGGTAAGGAAAGTCTTGACAATTTGTGGCTCATGTTTACCACGCAGTTCAATAGCCCGCTCTTGTAAAAGATTGGGAGTTTAGCTCAAATGAAATGATCGGATTCGCATGCATTCAAGCTTTGGTTTGAAGTTTCTACTCAACTTTGCGGCACCGTTCAACTGCTTCAAAACTGCTTTGATACAGAAATAGACGACGTAGCTGTCTGCAGCTGTCTCAGCATCGAACATTCCTGAGACCATACCGCTAGCATTGTACCATTACCTGCAACCTGTGCCTTAACGTCTGCAGTGTGAAGTGGCGGAAAAGTTTATAAATAGATACGTGATGCGTGTTTTAGGTCACCGAGTGCTATGGTCCAAATTTGGATCGCTGTAGTCTGAAGCCCGCCGAATAAAAATCGTGCGTGCTTGCGCATGCGCACTGCATAGAGATGGCCGCGACTGAAAACACTGTACGGAACGAAACGAGCTCAGCAGAACCGTGCGGCGATGAGTTCGTTCAGCCTCAGTAAATATTCTTCAGTGCGAATGTGGGATGAGCTCGGTGCCGGATTTGCTGTACATAATTGCGCAACCTGCCCGCAGCGAGGATAAAAATAGAAATATTGTTCGGTTCGAGAATCATGCACCATATAATGTTCCGTAGAAAACGAAGTGTAAATAACCGACCAAGCGAGGCAAAATCTTACATTCTTTGTGAAAACTGTCTGCTACAAACGATGGAGCTATTATAATTAAGGAAAGCGTTTGATTTTGTTCGAACGTGTTGCGAATAATTTCTATGATTTAGGCTATTTTCTAAAAACCACAAAGGAAATCAGTGACGAATGGAACAAAACGCGCTTCGTTAAGTTTGTTCAAAAGATGCTTCCGTATTGCCAACCACCTGTTGCTGGCAAATCCTATCCACAATGCTCGCTGTTCTATATTTGTACTCCATTCAATTCGCCAACCTTTCATTCCATGGAGCAATTTTCCTCACCACGTGCATAAACACTAGAAAATCGACGTTTCATAAAATGAACAACTCACACAATACAGCGCTTTGGTACACTTTTGGTAGCACGATTCCTACACGATACCACAGCGAGACTAGTTTTGCAGTGATGAATTATTAAATTAATAATAACAAAAAAATCCCCCAATGTTCTTTCTCTCGTCAGACGTAAAGTTTCACTAAACTAAATCATCATGGCTGACGATGAAGCAAAGAAGGCGAAACAGGCAGAAATTGAGCGCAAGCGTGCGGAAGTGCGCAAGCGCATGGAGGAAGCCTCGAAGGCTAAAAAGGCCAAGAAGGGTTTCATGACTCCGGAGCGTAAGAAGAAGCTTCGGGTAAGTGTAAAAAAAATGAAAACTATGGTCTTTAAAAAAAACAAAACATGCTCATTCCATTCCAAATTGCTACCGCGTGAAACTTACTGCTTTTATCGTTTTATTTTCTCATCTGCCAAACAGTTACTTCTGCGCAAGAAAGCCGCTGAGGAACTAAAGAAAGAACAGGAGCGCAAGGCAGCGGAGCGTAGGCGCATCATTGAGGAGCGATGTGGCAAGCCCAAAAATATCGAGGAGGCTAACGAAGGTAACAAAAACTTGCTTACTTTACCTCTACTAAACGATCTTGATCTCACCCGATTCGTCAAAAAGTTCACCTAGTTACTGTTCAACCGTGTTGTTTCGTGACGATATAATTTCACGTTTTTATTCAAACTCATACTCACTGCAAGTTTTATTTCTCCATTTTCGTGAAATATCGTGTATTCTGTCTCCGGTAATTGATAACGTCCTTTCAATAATTGTGAAATTTATTATACGTTTACATGTGTATGTAAGTGTGTAATTCGTTAATCTAAAAGTCGAAACACATTTGAAACGTGGCACATTTGACGCACTCTACAAGCGTTCCGCCAAGCGTAGAATCACACCAACAGCGTTCAAAAAATAAGATTCATTTTTCAATCATAAATATATACTGCCAGTAACAAACCAGGCAAAAGACTCAACATGATTTTTTTACTCTATCGAGTCTTGTAGAATACGCCAACTAGTTTATTTATGATTAATATCAGTAATCAATTTAAAGTATCGGCAACTATAACCGGAATACCAATCTGTAGCATTTCCCTTTCGGAGCTTAGAATTTTCGTGCAGAGAACGATTGAGTTCCCGATAGAGGTGGGAATTGTTTCCATATTTCCCATTTTTCCATCACCACCAAGTTTTTTCCTTCCAAATCTTTCTCGCTAAGTGTCTGTTTCATTTCATCAACCTCTACACACATTCAACATTCTTGGAATGGAAATCTGTATTTGTTTTTTTAAATCAATCACAAGAGAATAGCTCTTAAAGCTGTGTAATTATAGTTTGTGGTGTTTGTCCATCATTAAAAAAAAATCTGAACAAGTTTTACAAACAGCAAAATGTATTCTTCATGATGCCAACAAACACTGCACGAGTAGGTAAAATCTTTGGTTTGAATGTTGGACATATATTTTTTTTGTTTAGAAATAAAACAACACGTTTCATACCTTGCAAACACTTCCCCTTATTTCTCAACCTTACAAACGACGTACTTATGCATCACACATAAAAACACAAAAACACATTAATTGTATCATTCACCTCTTCAACATATGAACCCTAACGCCGTACACCACATCACTGGATTTTCGCCGAAATCCGCTTTGTAATGTCAGATCAAGCGAGAAAGATTCTTCGTGACTATCACCAGCGTATAAATTCCCTGGAGGAGGAGAAGTATGATCTTGAGTATGTTGTTAAAAGGAAAGATATGGAGGTACATAAGCACAGCCAAATGTTTCTAAAAGCTACTATATACCTACTTGAAAGAAGTACTGTTCGCTATTTTTTTACTATGTGCTCTACTTTCTGCAAGGATCGAATACTTCGTCATGTTCGATTACATCCTCTTTGCATTACATCTTCTCTGTACTGTGCACTCTTTACTCTTTCTTCCTTTCATAGTATCTTCTCGATCTATGCTGCATTGTTTGTTATTCATTTAAATTTTGTGCTCTCTCTCTCTCTCTCTCTGTCTCTCTCTTAATACGTGAAATTCGCTGTTTATGTTCCTTTTTTGTCTTCTATGAATGTAATCTTACCATTTATGTATTTGTTATTATTCACAAACATATTAATAACCTTGTTTCTACTTTTGTGTTCTCTGTAAGCTTACGTTTTAAAATCCGACATTTTTTCAAATTTATATTTTCGAACGTTTTTTTTTCCCCCCACAAAACTAGATTTCGTTTTTGCCTTGCAATACATTTAGTGTTGTCGTTAATTCGTTTAAAATCCGTAAAATATTATTTTCAACCAGTAGCCCAACCAATGCGCTCTATTGCGATATTAAAACAAAAAAATGCAATTGATCTGCACTTTGAAATGCAAAATTTGTGCTTGAGTGTCATCCAACTTGAAATTTCACATAAAGACCACTATTAAGTCAAACATATGACTGATTTTGATTGCTGAGTTAATTTTAGCGATTGCGACAATCGGAATCTGATACATATCTGTAACAATTGCGTACAAAATAAGCACGTGCGGTAGTTGAGTTTTAGCTTACTTAAAGAGTGAATTCACACCAGGTACAAATCGATCAAAACCTCTCGGTAATTCTTGTTCTTGTGCACCAAATGATAAACATTGATTTGTTCGAAAACTCTGTGACGAAAGCAGCGATGGTAGGAAAATTATGAATCGTAATTGTGTCTTTCGGAACAGCGGAAATGTTGTCAGCGGCACATCGTACGGATATGCATTCTACACACCTTAGTTATTTTCATTTCATTTCAATTCTTATTATAGCCAGTCTGAAGAACATATGTAAAGAATACCACACCAGAATTTGTTCCCTAGAAGGCGAAAAAATTGATTATGAATATGAAGTTGCTAGGAAGGATTTTGAGGCAAGCAAATTTAAGCATTTTCCGCTCAACCCAAAATGGCATCGTCATAATAACGGATGTAATTTTGTTTGACGCAAGGGTTGCTAACACGGTTTTGGCGAACCGCTTTGGAAGTTAAACTCTATAGATAGCAAATCATAACCGCTGGCAAGGATTTGTAGGTATAATTACTATAGAGGTTAAATAAAAAAAAAGAAAAAAGATTATTACTACTAATCCTCAAGCAAGCGTTTGCCCAGCAATAGTGCCTTTTTCATTACAGTCTTCTGCAAAATACAATAGCTCGATATAAGTCGTAAGCGTTCATAAAGGTTTTACTTGAGCAAGTGTTACTTTACAACATTTAACTGTACCACCCACAACAGCGAAGAAACCAATGCCCTATCCTGCTAGAATAATGCTCTTATAAAGATAGAACAATCATACGTTTGTTGCTGCCTGCCTCACTGTGTACCTTTTTTTTCCCCTCTCCGGCCTTTGGCCGATTTAACGTTGTTCAATGCAGACTTTTGCAGTATAATTTGCCCAAGTGTTCGTTTGATGTGACTATAACACAAATCTATGGCTTCAGCAAATAGCTTGAGCTCTTGTAAAGCCTTCACTGCTGCTATCTATATCTATTTTCAAACGCCGCCTTATTTTTTTATATATGTTGGAATGCGTTAACAGCAACACAAAGGAAAAACCGCTCATCACTGTGGTTTTAGATGCATAATGCCACTGTATCGTAACAATGGCTTCATGGCTTCTCTCTCTGAATACTGTATTCTTATCCATTATGATTTGGTTGTTTATTTTCGTTTAAATTTATAGACATTCGATACACTAATGACTAATTGCGTAACGCCGTGCAGTGTTAGACAAGTTCCAATGTTTATTTGCTGGTGTGGAACCGATAACCTTCCACAGTGTTTGAAACCTTTTGAAAGAGGTTTTAAGGACAAAGCATTTCCACGCAGCGCACACATTGTTTTCTATGTGAAGTAATAATGTTCAATATCTTAACTTTGTTGATTACACATAATTTATCCTGAATTTTCAATCTATCGCCATTCACAATTGCATTCTTTGATGTTCGCGGCGTTGTTCACATTTGGAATGCAATTAGCACTATATGATGGTAAACTTTATGTTGCGTAGTGTTTGCAGTAATTTTTCAATGTTCTGGGTACGTTCACCCTTGGAGGTTGTCGACCACAGCCCGTATTGCTACAGGATGACAATTCCGAATAGCCAGATTTCGATTCAAATGCATAAGGTTTAATCGGAAGTTGAACTCAGAAATTGAGATTGTTTTTTTTTAATTAAATTCGTACGTGAATGTGCTTGTTTAATTAGCCCAATTTCGATAAAAACGATAAATTACAGGGATGAAACATAACATTACTTCATTGAAGAATAAAGAAAGTTTATCTTTTTTGATAGGCTGTTCTAGATTCAAGCATTATGAATGAGATTATTATATATTTATGCTGAAATGTTCTACTATAGTTCAACTTATTTTCTTACAAATGGTTGTATTCCTGACCATTTTGTTTGTATTTTTGGTATAATTATTTTCATTTTTTTTAAATATATCCTGAATTGATTTCAATCTTTCACATAGCTTTGTAACGTAAATCGAAGTAATGGTATCGTAAAAAGGGATAATAATGTTTCAATTAGCTTTTATCCAAAGGGACAGCTTAGATTAATGGATAAAAATTAAACAAACCTGAAACATGCATCCAGTGAAAAAAAGGACAGCTCTTACATTTACGGGATGATGTGAATAAACCAATCAAAAATAATACAACTACTCTTGCCTATTTCATCCTTTTTTCATAGCTGAGCTTCAAACAATATGTAAGGAATATTGGAATAGGGTATTTGGTTTGGAAGGTGACAAATTTGATTTAGAAAGAATGGAAAAATTGAAACAGTTTGAGGTAAATCACTTACACTGATTTGACTTTATTTGAGTTTTTTAAATATTTGAGTGGCCTTTTTGAGATTGTTGTATTCACTTAAGTTTGTTACACTGTTGTTGTTTTTTTTTAATTAAGAACAATATTCACCCTTGATGCCCAAAACCATTGGAAATTGCAAATATTGTTTGATTTGATCCCAACATACGACACATTGACAAACATGGATACAGTCCCCTCAAACTCACTTCTGTATGGATATATGCATAAAACATGAATTAATATTGAAGATACTTTTTTTTATTCTTACAAACAAAAACAAAAAAAACAAAACCCAGAAATATTGTTTCCTGTTTATTTTCACGGATAGCTGTCAGTATTGCATAGATTAATTAAGAGCATGAATTTGTAAAAAACAAAAACCAAAAACAATGAAATTTAATCTTTCTGGATTGGAATTGATTCCTCATGTCTTTATTCTTTAATAAGAACGTTACGCAAACCAACGCAAGCTATATTAATTAACGACTACCTTAATCGGTGCTTTAGCACATGTTCTATAACACACTCAACTGATGACAAAGCAACTCACGTTTACGGATTCCTGCTAAAGTTATTTTGCCAATGAAAAGAGAAACAAGAAAAAAACACAAAAAATACAAAAACTTTGCTACCAATTAAGTGCTATAAACCAGGTCAACTTGATGAACGATTAATTTGACTCACCGGTTTACTGCTAACAAACTTTCATAAAGTTTTCTTACCTTATTTATTTACATTCATATTTAACTATGTATGAGATTGAATGTCGATTACCTGTGATTGTAATTTAGATATGATCGGGTCAAACTTTAGAATGTTTAGATTTTTTTTCAAATCTCCATTATTCTTAGTCATACGTGTAGAATTATTTGTAAGTTTGTCTGTCCGTAACGTGTATGTAATCATTCCCTGTTGAATGCCAGTTTAATGCAATAGTATTTGTTTCGGTCTATGAATTGTTTGTTTTTAAATTTGACAGTTGTAAAATAATATTGACTACGTTGTCATGACAATTGATGTGGATGTTTTATGGCATGTCATGCTGTTTGCTTGTGACAATGACATTATTTTTGTAACTGTTCTGAGAAAAAAAACAACAACAATGCAGTTTACTGTGCAACAGTAGGCGTCGAAAACTTTGATCGTAGTTTTTTTTTATGGATCGTAATGTTCCATAATATGGTTTATGGAACAGAAAAGAAATTTGAGTGAAATTCGGATTCTTGCAATCCGTCATTACATTACATGTTATTTGTTGTAATGCGTCATTGTATTCCTTTAGCCATCCATAACTTCACCTTACATTTTGAAACTTTAAATGTAAATGTTTACAGTTGCAAAATCCTTTTGCCTAATCAACTTGTGTTGTGAGTTTTCATACCATAATCTTTACTTTACATGTTTAACGGTAATCGTTATGAAGTCATGTCGTAATACAAATAATTTGCAATATTTCTTTTATTTTTCATATATATTGAGTACTACTGAACAAACCAATTGGTAAATAGTGGTTTGATTTCGAGTTGTTGCATAAGATACCCCTTTTAATTATTAGTTGATTTTATATCGAATGAAACTATTCCTTATTTAAGTATCAAAACTCGCTTTTCCCATTTGCAGACCAGTTGAAAGACATTGTAAAAGAATATTACAACCGTATGTATACGTGTGAAGGCCAAAAATGGGATTTGGAATATGAAGTCCGGAAAAGAGATTGGGAGGTACTGAATGAATTCGAAAACCATTTTAAACAGTTTAAAACCAATCCAGCAATTCACGTAAAAATCCATGACAACCCTTTTTTTTTTTTAAATCCAGTCATTTTACCATTACCATGAATACATGCCCGACCACTCCTGAGTACCAGTGTTATATGTATATTTACTTTTAAAAATGTACATATATATATAATATATGTTAAATATACTTCACGAATAATATATTATACATATATGTATCACATGTATAAGCATATTCAAATGTAGTATGTATTCAGACGGATAACTTCAATTCCATTACCACATATTTCTCATGCTCATTTCCAAATCATTACTAGATAGTACTGCACTTTTCAAAAGCACATATTTGTTATTATCTCTGTCAATACATAGACGTATTATGTACTGTTTCTTATTTTTGAAGATTCATTTGATCATGCTGCATATTCGTTTGCTTCATTCTTTTGTCTCCGAACTAAAAACAAAATCAAAGAATTTTAAACTAGTTTCTATGTTTTTGTACATCACGTTTTCGTTCACATTTGGCGAGACCAATCATTTATATCTATTGCTCAACTCTTTTTGTTTACAATTTACTGTTTCTACACTGATGCTTTTAGTTATGAATATGCTTATTTAATGAATTTGTTTGTGATTTCTCTCGTTGAAAGCAAGTTTGTGCATGTGTTACCATTATATTAACCATTACTAATTAGTCTTAACATACAGTTTTGAATTGTTACTGTTGACTTAGTTTTATGAACAGGATATATAAGAGAAAATAACAAAAACTAACAGTTTTGTGTTGCTATGGATGATTTTAGTTATGTAGTTAAAGTATATTTCAAAACAATGTTATTTTTCCTATCTGTCTATCTATATTTCACTCGATACTCATACTAATTCTATTAAACAGTGTGTATAATTTCTACCCAGCAGGCATAAAAGGATCCTTCCAATATTTTCATACAAGCGTGCTGTTATTAAACTCACTTGTTAACAATATTATATTCAGTTCAAAATTTAGAAACCAAGAAAAAAAATAAAACAATAAACAAATACTAATACTCAATGAACTTTCCTGCATGATTAGGTTTCTTGCAATTCGTCGTTTTAAATTGAGACGCGCTGTTTTGAGTTCGTTTCGCAACCTTCCTTCGTTTGGCAGCGTTTGTAGATTTATCTCACACGGAGAGAGCGCGTGTTTAATTAGTTTTTTTTTTTTGTAATTTTGGAACCATCCTTATTCGTTCTATACGAATTGGATGTAAAGTCATGGTAATTCTCATGACTACTCAGGTTCGTCGGTTGAGCAATCTTGAAAAAAAATACAATTTTATTCATTTAATACCACCTCAGGTAGCTAAATAGTATGCAAATGCATGTATTGAACCAAAATCCGCGGCTAGAAATAACTTGTTTCTATTCATTTGCTATTAGTAAGCCAACATGGCAACTATGGGCTGGTTTCGACCTTCCTTTTCTAATGATTGGAGGTTAAATAGATTTATTATTTACTCGACGTTACCCGATGTACAGATATATTTAGAAATGGACATTTCGCGAATAGTAGTCCACATATAATAACATTCCGCCTTTAAGAAAGCAATTTTTATTTGTTCTTTGATTAAAAGTTTCTTTGATATAATATTTATCGCATCTTCTAACACTTTTCGTCTTTGAATTTCGATTCCATGCGTTATATTTGTGGGTGCAAATATGAAGTTTAAAAAAAATATCTTGGTTTTTCTTATTTGTTCTTGCACAAGTTGCCCAATTTGTTGCCCGACGTTTTGTTTGTAGAATAGGTATCAAACTTTACAGCTGTTACAGTTGAAAATGAATCGGATTTTTTGTTTTGACTGACTCGAATGCCGTCAATTTATTTAACATTTCAGCTAATCGTACCGAAATGTTGTAATACTTGAAAGTTCCGAGCCACTTTTGATCATCCCTTGCTTTTTCAATACATTCATGGGTTCTCCTGGTGGTGTATTGGCACCGGTTGTCCACACGACATGGCTGATATCAAAACCTATGTGGGAATCGTTCTTCAATACTCAGGGTTTTGACCAAACGAGTAAAACAAAGGCAAGGAAGGCCAACAATGGCTAGTCATGACTTCTTGAGTTTTTTTTCGCACTAATTTAAAGAAGCAGAAAAAGAAAAGAATTACATTTCCCATAGCGCTGATTTTTTCAATGAATCAAATCCCTAATACAATAATAAGTCACACAGAAACTTTCTTTTCTTATTTCGCGAAAGCTATTCGTTACTCGCATTACGAACAACATGCATTGAAATACGTAGTTGTTGACGTTCGTTGGAGCGAACTTTTAGTGGCAATTGTGTTAGGTAAAAGTTAGATCAGTATGAGTAGTATAAGTATCCTCTTCTATTTTCATTACGCATTGATTGGAAGCTAAATCTTCTATGACGGATATTTTTTTTCATTAATTCGAAAAATGCAGATATTTCCTACACCATCAGAAATGGGGAAAGTTCATGAGTGAAGTAATAAAGCAAATTGATAATGGTTGGAAATATCCATTTCTGCTACAAGCAAAGATTTTCAGAAAGAACATAGACGTATTTAAATATCGTCATATGATAATGTTTTTCTTATTGCGTCATTATATACATTCCGCCATTGTTTTACACGATTTACAAATAGTGTGGCTTTTATCTGGCGTATAAAAATGTGTATGAAGTATTATTACACTAGAACATTCATTTGAACATCGCGAAGCGAACCATATCCTTCATATTTTGCAATATGAGACAAGTTTGATCAAGGGTTAGATGTTACATAGGTAAAGCATTCCATCAAACATACAGTTTGCAACGCTTAATTCATTTACAAGAAACAACGCGGCACAATTTCCCTACATCTTTGATTCATATGGAAAATGTCTCATTGTCATGTAAGTGCTTTGAATAGAACACATTGCAAAATTGAAATCAAAATTTTACTGGGTCTCATTTTGATCTGTGATATAACTTTGCTAATTAAAGTATCTGCTACTAGTAAGCTGGGAGTATAAAAAAACACAACAAACCTTTCGAAAAGTATTAGAATTTATCAGCACAGACTTGGGGCAGTGTTATTTTGCCATTCTCTTTTAAGGTGGAAAAAGTAATTAACGCAAGTCTTATATTTATACATATAATTACTTTTAGCGAGTAATGTAAAGTTAGAATTTTTTGTTAGAACATTAGAACAATTTAATTACTAACAAGCAAAACTTTAATCCAACAAATTTAATCGGTTTTGTAATATAATAACGTATTACATAACACTTCTTAATCCAATTAAAGATGCAAAAATAATGAAGCAAATGAATCAGCCTTTGAAAACGATAAGTTGACAAGAATAAGCACAATTCATTGCAATTGCAAACAATAATTGAACAATGAAAATAAAAACAAACCATATATCTCTCAGAAATAAGAAAATTCCACCGAAAACTGGCGGGTTTTGAACGCAGATATGTTAAATTACAACAACAACTACCAAAAGTTATCGCCTTCACAACATATGAGAATATCATTAATAGTATCAGGTTATTGTATTTTTTGTATTTTTTTCTTGGCATTGGTTACATTGTTCTCGAGTTGGTCATCAGGCGCAAATTACTATCACGAGTCCATTGAACTCATACATAAATTCACATTGAATTTCAGCTACATTGTACACGTTGTTTTATTTTTTTTTTAAAGTAACTCTAGAACTTGTTGCTGCTATGGAATATGTTGAGCACATGGAATTATGCTGTTTTGTATTTATATCATTAAGACAACAATTGGTTTAGCGCATTCAAGCAATTTTCCGCTTTGCAAATCACTTTGAACGGCAGCACACCACTATAACACAGCCTGTTTCAATCATGTATTTGCCCCCACACGCTTACATACAGATATGCTAACGCAGTGAGACACGTATTATAATGCATTAGGTTGCATAAGTTTGTATCGATAGAAGCATTATTTGAAAGACGGACTGAATGGAAACAGTACAAATAATGCAGCACTATTAAGTTGTGGTGATCTATATGTCCCAGGTATGTCAAGCTAGCGGCCTGTGGACCTGAAGCTGTGAGCATCACCGCATTACCATAACCGAGAGAACCTTTTGATAGATGCAGGATAAAAAAAAACCCCTATTTTGAAGAACATGTTAACTGCTTGCCTTTGATATGTGCTCAAAATGCTCCAAATCTCTAGATGCCGAACAAGCGACCCTATCTTATCCATGACTTTCCATGGCGCAGTCCCATGCTGTATGCGCTTGCTCACAAAGCAGTGTGAATCGAAATGTTTCAACACTTGATGGTCCGCCTATCAAATTAGTTTGACATACCTGACAACATCGATCCAGAGCATAATATGCAATGTTATAATTAGTAGCAGTATTCATAACAAAACCCCCTTTCGGCTATGCTGCGGATTTGCGAATAAAATTGAATGGCTGAGCTCGATTTTGAAAGCAAGTAGCCAAAACCCACCTTTTGTTCTGCTTGCTTTCCTTTGCGCTTTCGAAGGCATATTATTAAACCCGTTCATTGATTAACTTCTCTTTCATCTCTTCAATGTAAATATGTTAATCTACTAACCTTCATGTTGCCTATATCGCATCGATCAACGCTTTGTATCATCTTTTAAATCACACTTTGCTTTTTTTTTCTCGGCTTAATACTAGCACTTTACCAAAAACCAAAAAACACACCCTGGCTTCGCTGGAACAATACTAATGGTAATTTCTTTATATTTCTTTTTATTCCGCGCTCCATGGCCATTGGCGTACGCACGATGTTTAGATTTCCGATCTAAATGCCCAGGTTAACGATCTGCGCGGCAAGTTGTAAGTATACTTTCTCTGCAGTGACACGTGCAAACGTTCTAATCATACGAAAATTGTTTCTTCCTTTGCAACAGCGTTAAGCCAACCCTCAAAAAGGTTTCCAAGTACGAGAACAAATTTGCCAAGCTCCAGAAGAAGGCAGCTGAGTTCAACTTCCGTAACCAACTCAAGGTTGTCAAGAAGAAGGAATTCACCCTGGAGGAGGAAGACAAAGAGGTACGATAAGCAGTTGATGGGACTTTGTGTTTCTCGATTTTTCAATCTGAAGGACCGATTTTTTTTTGGTCGGGATTCGTTATTTTGTTTTTCGTGTTTGCGACAGCTGCAATTTTGATTTTGATTTTCATTTTTACATGGTACATTATTATCGAGGGAATTTTTTTATTTTGTTTGGTAAAAAGGGTACACATTTTTAATGATAATTTCCGGTGATACTCACTTGAATGAAACCTGGGTTAAGAAATCATTCTGCAATGGTCTGAATGTAACCTTTTGTTTTCGGTCTCTACAGAGGTTTTTTCTCGATTACTTTTTTGTGCTAATAGTATAACTTAGGCAGATTTGCTACAAGAACCTTTATTTCGCTGCGAGATCAGTTTTCCACTGCGAACGAGTACTAAATCGTCGGGGATGTTTTACGTCAAATATTGTATTCTTTAACTAAAGAATTTGGGTTTCTTGTAACTTTCGTAAACACACTTCAATCCTGCAGTAGAACCACACTCCCGTGTAATTATAAGGTAAACAGACATTTATGTCTGTGATATATTTTTTTTATGAAAAGTCTACGACAACGACAACGGCTGTTTTGTTTAAGAACAAAAAAGTAAAACGAATTTTTGTATCGTCGCAATCGTTTTTGAACCCTTCTGTAAGGTCCTTCCCAAGCGTGGATTTTGGTTTTTGGTTTTTGGTTTTTTGGTCACAAACTATCGCTTGCACAAAACTAAACAATGCTGATCCGATTCCTACTACCTTTTAACAGGCAAAGAAATCGGAGAAAGCCGACTGGCAGAAGAAATAGATGTAGCTGACATCAAAGATCAACCAACTACAGTAGAATGAAGCCATCCGTTCTCTGATATATTACTTTGGCATTAAATAAAATGAAATTATGAGACGTGCGATCAACAAAATCTACACTCACTCGTTTCTGCCATCCCTTATTCCCATCACATGTCATCAACTCAATGATGTAGAAAGCAAACAAAAAAGATTTAAAAATATTTCTTTTTCCAAACCGCATCCTACAAAAAAAAAAACGTTAAAGAACTTAAACCAGCTAGTACATAATGACTTTTCTAAAGAATTCGATTGTTTTTTTTGTCCCCCCCCGTCCCCAAAAGTCAGCCATAAACTCTTAGCTTTCCTCGCATATTTGTTTGATGGCAGCGTTTATCAAACAGTATTGTTTTTCTCTTAGTTTTATTGTCCGGTCTGAAACAAGCTCTATAAATTAAAAAAAAAGGCTCCCACAAAGCAAATGCTCAACGGTTATGCGCACACCGACCAAAATTTACGTATTGGTTACTCTACACAACTCACTCACAGACAAACACACAGACACCAGCGAAAAACAAATTATCTTTATGGGCAGGTAATTAAAACATATTTCACTCTATAAGGTAATTATATGTTTCACAATGCGTTACTTTTAGAAATTTGTGTAAATTGCAAAAGAATTGAAACATTTCACAAAACCAAACCATTGAAACATTGACAAATCTAAAAAAAAAAGAAGAAACAAACAAACAAAACATTACTGCAAAAGGAGCTAAAGGAAGCATAAACTATAGTAATATAGTTTATATATTACTCAAATCTCTATGTGGGGTTTTTTTTCTCGGAACCTCTCCCAAAACGATGCTTGCTATGTTTATCCATGTACTAATTTATTTTTTTTCGCATATTTTCTCTTCCCAACTATTCTACATAAACGTCACCTTGTTACTCCGACTCTACCGATATTCTGCCACCGGCCCCAAACAATCCGAAACGAGCAGAAGAAACCGGACTGGTCTAAGAAGGGAGACAAGGTAAAAGAGGAAACAGCAGAAGCTGTCGAAGCCGAGGCATAAACTGTGTGCGAAACTCTTCATAATTTCTTACAAGATATGGCAGCCTATGTTACCACACGCTCAATGTTGCTATTTTTCGGATTTATTCCGTTAATAAATATTCACAAATAAAAACCAAATCAACCACTATCCTATGCTACCGACACCTTAAAAGCCAGGATTATTCTGTACGTTTATTTATCACGTATTGTTACCTCCCTTTTGTATTGTCATGTGTCACCTAGAGTTTATCATTGCCCGTTAAAAATCCTTCGCGAAATCAAAGCAATACGATATGTTTCATTTTTAAATCATGTACGATGAGAAGAGTTTCATGGTCGTTTGTTTTTAAAATATTTAATACTTCTTCGTAAGGCTCGAGCCTTTATCGACATTCAGTGGCAGTGGCTGAAGCGATAGTGTTGATAGTGAATGCAATGGAATGGAATTGATTTTCAAATTTATCTATTACCTACCCGGTATTGATTAATCTGGTCTAGTTTTAACAAATATCAACCAAGAACCATTTATATTTTCAGAAATAAAAAAAAATATTCTAATATTTCATCCAATAAGTTTGTTTTAAAGTGTTTTTATTTCCAACAAATCTGCTGCAGAACAATCCGCAAAAAATAGCACATCGTATAAAACTGGACAGGTGGGTAAAAAAGTAAGGCTTAATGTATACTTTTTAAGGTACCAAATGTTTACTGCAACTCTGTCGACTTAAAGTCAATCATTATCAATGGATGTACCAACGATCAATGATAGCACTAAGATGATGACCAGATCCTTTTGTAACATTGCGTCAATCTCACTCGAGCAAAAGAAGAGTATCTCCACAACAACTTACAACTCTGCAACAGCACAAGAGTGAAGCCGTGGTAGTATGAACACCTTTATCAACCAGCAGGCAGTCTCCAAGCCAATCAAGACTTCGTTATCGCTGCACTATCCAAATACACACTGGCACAATGATACAGCAAAACAAATATAGCAAATAAAAGTTGCACTTGCATACCATGAGAGCAGAGTACAATAGCAGCAATACAATCCTTAACTAGCCGAAGACTAAACTGCAAGTCCAGCAATGCGATGGACACATCATTAGTTTGCAACTGAGCATGCTCAGAATAAGGCATGCTACAAAGATGAACTAGCATGTGAGCCTTAAATGTACGTAAGTCAGTGATGACGATCTCAGTAATTAAAAAGAAGTACTAAATATTTAAATATGCTTGGTTAAATAATAATAATAATTATTATTATTATTATCATTTATGTTTATTACCACGCTTTACATCATAAGGGCAGTCCCATTGGGTTGAAATACAAGCAATTGCCACAAGGCATTTCCTCCATGTAGTTGATCGTATTTCCTTACGCATTTTGGAATAGTCCAAAGTACCTCATGTTAATTTTTATACCAAAAGCCTTTGGTTTAGGGCCATTCGGTTGAGAGTGTTTCTCGAAAATAATTGAATGGTAAGGATTCCAGTTACCATGAAGATAATTAGGCAAAAAATCAAACCGAAGCATAACTTTCTTGATGCAAACCGCGCCTTAGACTATTGTCTAATGTTTACTATTATCATTGAGTTAGTTTCGTGTTATTATTTAAGGGTAGTTAAATTTAAATTTCTTAAAAATAAATAAATAAATCTAGATTAATTCTGCACATGAATGCTAAAATGCCATTGCTATGCTAAATTTTTTGTCCTAACCAATATCAATCTGATCTGATGTAAGACGATGGTTGCTGGAAAAGTATAACAAAAAAACCTCGCATCGATGTGGAAATATTTTACATATCTGAAATAAAATATGACCGTAATACAATCACTCATACCAAGCATTGCTACCAGTGCATGATTGGCTAAACTCATACGTAACGCCAGTCGTTAGTAAGACGGTCATCAAGAACGAAAGTTTCTTTTCGAAGGCTTCCATAACAAAATAAATACGCGAAGTCCCAAAGGTGTTCTCCCTATTTTACTGCAGCTCTCGCACTAGCCTGTCTACAGCAACGTGTGCGATGCCATCGCCAGCAGGATTTAGGAAGGTATTTGAAGAAAACATAAAACGAACAGCAAGAATATCGTGGGCTCAACCTGCACGCGAACCTCCTGAGTATGGCTATCGATATTAAATTAAACGATTGTGCAGGGCAATGACACAGTCACATCGGAAAAAGTGGCTTCACTCGCCAGTAACAGCGTGATGGTAATGTGATGAGCCTCGGATTTTTAAGCTCCATGTGCAAGCGTATCCGTCAAAGCAGCATGGAATGGGGAAGACTTATATACGTGTATGTTTCACACCGAACAGACTGTAAAATTCAGACTACACTCACACTACAAACTTTTCGTTGTTATGGCTTTAGGATCAATTGACTGACTTGCGTGTAGAACCCGGTGCAACTATATTTGAGAACGATTCGGCATTCTTATTTATTTTAATAAAGTAATGAAAGTTTGTTAATAAAACAGATAAACCAAAATATACACATAAATTCATGAATGTTGTTTATAAATGACAAATAATCTACATTAATATATCATTTTATTTAAATATAGCGAATGTATGATGCATATTCGTGACACATTTGTTAACAACAATAGTAGATGTAATATTGATAAAAAATATTATTTTACGTTTTCGTAACACTCGTGTATAAAATACTTTTTAAGTTGTTCCATTCGTCGTTTATGTTTATGCAGCATATCAAATAATTCCGTAAAATTTCAAAAAAAGCCTACAGTGGCTTAGGAGGATACGATAAAAAACGAAATGTAGAAATCTGAAGAAAAAAAACCGTTAGGGAGACACGAACACGATCGGATGGGTATAATTAAATAGCGCATGGTACACGTATGTTGCGTATGTGGTAGTACCATGCGGGACAATTATAAAAGGTCTGTGTAGTGGACAGTGGCTTTCAGTAACGGTTCGCTAGTTTGTTGTGACAGTTCGCTTGAAAAGGAATAGTGGCGCACATTGTGGCTATGTGTTATTGAGCTGAATCATTAACTTCCAGCAATGTGGGTGTCGAATTAATTAAGCGGTGAATACTGGTTACGTGCGCATATAGGATAGATTAAATCACAAGTGGTAATTAATCAAGCATTGATTTTGAGAAACCTGAACATCCACATATAAACTTCTACACTAGATGTGATTCAAATTCAAAACCGGAAAAGCACCGAAGCTCATTACAGCTGCTGACCACTGCACAAGATTAGAATGTGACTCTTGTGCGTGTGACAACGGCTATTGTGGGTGTTCTAGACCATCGATATGATACATAATTCATCAAGGATTCGGAGTTTTGTTGTGCAATTGACGTTTACTTCTCTGTGGAGTGTAACAGAAATGCTGTTTGACATTGCTGCAATGTCAACAAGGCTTGCGGTTGTTAGTACTATGAAAGAAAAACTCAACCGATATCTGCAATCATCAACAAAAGCCTGTTCAAATAGTGGCAGCACCATCAAAATACTTCCACACATCAGCGTTCCGTATTTCGCCATTTAAATAACGTTCAGTGATAAACAAATTATGTTGGTAAACTATGAAAAACATTATACTGGTACAAATCCATGGGGTTCAAATTTTTTATTTATTATGGAAGTCAATAATTGTCCTGATTTGCATACCTCCAGGATAAAATTGATTGGTTCGGGGTAAACAGTGAAACTGCTAACGTTTTTCAACAAACGACAATTTCAATTGCTCGACCATAAGACGTTTTCATAAGCGAACAAGCAAACAAATAACCAACGTACCAACTTGTGATTGGTCTTGAACGCCTATATCTGCGATACAGAAAAACAAAGAAACCTTAATAACATTTTTATGCTATTCCAGTTGCGTTTTAGTTGTCTGAACCCCTCTAACTTGCAACGATAAAAGCAGCATTTTGTTTATAATTTTGAATGGTTTTACAATTCTTGTTTGCCCTTCTTTGGCAACCCTTCTTGTATTGCTGCGTAACTGTTCGAATTAGACATATTCGAGCAAATGGTATGTTACGGTGCCTTTAAACGTATCGTGGAAACCGCCATAGCGACTGTGACAGAAGTACCGCAATATTTGCTGAAAAGTACTCACAGCTTTATTAAACGATAAAAGACGATCCTTAACGTTGACAAGCTATCTCACAGCAAAATTCCCTTGCTTGACTTGACTCCATATCCATGTACCGCAACAAAGTTCGTATAAAGACTAGACGAGCCTATCTCCAACGATTTGATTTGACAACTGTGCATTAAAACAATGAATTAAAACTTGACAGCTTTGTTCGTTCATTTCTCCGCGGTGGATGTGCCTTTGTGTGAGTGAAAAAAGTATGTGAATCGATTTCGGTCCCATATACCTATCTGTCAAAGTGACCACCACGGCATTCAACATTGGTATTAATGTAGACTAATAAAAAATGCTATAAAAGTAACTTGAAAAATACAAATAATTTATATTTATATTTATAACATTATGTACAGTGAGGAAAAAGTGAGTAAGTATGGTTTTAATCATAAAGCGTATCTTTTTGTATGAATAGCTGTCAAATTTTTAGCGATTGTGACTTTTCGCAAACGCAACAATTGCTGTACGTATAGAGCCACGTTAACATCACATATGCTCGAATTTCCACAGTTTCGAGCAGCCCAGCAAAGGAAAATTAATTTACTGACCGCCGAATGGAATAAATTTTCTTCAATTGTATTTGAAAAAAAAACAGGTTTTATCGGCGAAATAGAAACAAAAACCCCTAACGTATCAGCAAGAGATGTTGCATCCGCATCCATTATTGTATATATTTTGGCACATGAAGTGCTGCCAAAAACGCAGTTTGGCTGAAAGTGTAGTTTTTCTGCTCGAATACCATAGGAGCATGTATTTCGCTGCAGGACATGCACGTTCCATGCATATGCAATGTTGGTTTTATTAAGCTGATATATTTTTTTCTATATTATAGAAATTCTATATATCTTTACGACGAAACATTCAATATTCCTTCGAGGTGTAAAATTGCGGTTTTTGTTTGTTTGCTTTTTTTTGTCTCCACATACTGAACTATTTCTGGTCCTTACTTTAACCTACTTATTGGAGAGCAGCTAGACAATGCAGCGTAGTATTCGAACGAGGTTAATTGAGAGAATCCACCGGCAGCATTTTTCATCTCGTATCTCGTTATTGTAAATATAGTTCATAGTTAGTGAGCGTAAAACTTCGCTCTGCATTCGTAAGCTCAGCGGGCAGCGGTGAATAATCTATTTGTGGCTTGATTCACAGTCACCGCTTTTTAGTCGGCGATGACATGAAGCGCTGATGTCGGGCTACCTTGAGAGTGTGATCAAATCGCACTACGATTTTGATTCAGTCTTGCGAGAGCGTAACACAATTGCACGTGAGTTTTCGCGAAAAGAACAAAGGTAGCAAGGTAGCTAAACCCGTGGCCTAGTTGGCAGATCAAGTGATCATTTTTATCGTCATTCGTTGCGCTATCAATCATACTTCAGGCTCCGTTTGTTTAATGAAGTTTGCAGCAGGTGCGTGTGTGCGTGGGTTAAGATATAATAATGCGATTAACTTTTTCGACCGCTCGTTGGTGATCGCGTTTGCGTAGTGTATACTGTAGAACAACGTAAGTGGTTTCCGTATGTATGTCGGCGTTCGAACGTACTTCTCATCTGGTGCCGTAGCCATTTTAGGTTATGTGATCAACGATACCGCTTTTAATAGAAAATCATTTGACACATGTTGGTGAGCTTCGAACTACAGTTCAAATACCTTTCGTTGTGCGTTTTTTTTTTCGTGGTTTTATTTTTTTGGTGCCAGATTGTTGAGCTTATTTGGTTTGGTTTAGTCTACATAACATTTCATTCTGCCAAAAAAAAAGACCAAACAAAACGAATCACTCCATGTTTGTTCAACAATTCTTGTTTACGGTTTTATACTAAGCAAACAGAAGGCTTTTAAACCTAAAGATGTAAAACGAAGTAAATCTCATCAATCAAATCACAATCAAGAAGTGTTAATAAGTGCTGAAGAACAAAAAGAAAACAAACACAATCAACAATGTTGTAAAGTTTGGTGTTTGGCTGAATGTAACAGAACATGTAATTTATGTTACTCGAAATGGGAAAGACTGCAGGACCATAAGAGGTGAAACGATTGAACGTATTGTGCTGTTCTAATAAAGCACATGTGTTAACGTCATTGTACAGATAAAATTCTTTCCCGGTGCTGTACGTCTAGCACGCAACACAATGAACTGTCCATCCACCGTACTTGTTGGCTGTTATCTAAAGTTATTGCTAGCTGCTTGAACATGAGCAACAACGGAACGTTTCCAACAATGCTTTCAAAACTTCAAACTATTAAACTACAAAACTATTGCACTGCCAATGTGTGCTGTTTCAACAAAAGTGCATTAACGAAGAGACAAGTGCAGTTAAAGCGAATGTTAAACACAACTTGAACAGCGAGCAAAGGGAAGAATATCATTGTGCTAAACGGGGCCACATATGGTACGAAAACAGATTTCAAGGGCGAAGGGACACTGTGGTGCGTCTGAAATTTTCTTTGTTATAGCTTAGTCGCTCATCTAAAGTTAGTTTCGGTCGCATATTGACTTGCGCACTTTTCAAATACATGTTCGATTTTATCACCGCACCGTCACATACCGCAGATGAAGCGATAACTATGTTAACCTTTAAACGCAGACATTCGTTTTGGACAAATTCTTTCCTGCCCGCCGGACGGTCCATTATTTTAGTCTATTGAAATGTATGGATTGGAATGTGTGCTAGAGGGAATGTGCGCATGCCTCAAGCTGTTTCGCTTGCCGAAAAGTTACACGATTTCTTACGCTAAAATTAAACCATTCATTTCTTATTGGGAAGTGAATTAGGTTATCGTCAAAACTACTGCTTCATACGCGAAAAATCTTACATCGAACAGCAACTATCACATCTGTTACAGATTCGCAGCTTATTCGGTGCACAAAATTTTACTCGCTCGGAAGCAAGTGAACGCGCAACGTAAGGAACGTCGAGCACAGCAGCAGAAGATGTTTGAGCGTGCGCGTATCATGTGAAACTCGGCGTGTGTGAAAAGCTGCGTGTGTTTTGGAAGTCGTATTTTAAGGCCAACGGTTATTTTTGTGCGTACGCAGGAATGATTATCAAGCTAAAAAAAACGAAAAACGGCATGAAAATCAAGCAATGCTAAATATAGACAAGGTAAGATGGGATATTTACTAGCAATACAAAAGGCGATAAATGAATAGGAAGTGTTGCTACAAGAATAGATGGAATATTTTGCATTTATCTGTCATTTTGCTGCTTACTATTGTACGCGCATTTTGTGAGTTGTGTACTCGTAAACGTCAGTGATGGTTTTACAAACAGTGCTGATCACGTTTATCTTCACGTATCGGCATTGCCGACTTAGATTACACTGTCTGTAAGACACCAGTGGCCATCCTAACAGAAAAGCTAGCAAAGCTTTAATAGCACCACAAGACGTTTTCTTGTGAACAGGTGTCATACAACCAGCATACCAGTCGTTGGTGTCACTTTAACTTTTCCATTTGACCGAACTTTTACGTGTCAGTCGCAGTACATACGCGACATTTGGTACCCTTTCTTCGCATAAGAGAACTCAAGTACTAGATAATTAGAATTCAGCGTGTAAACATTTTAATTCAAATCGAAAATGCTAAAATTGAAAACAATTTAGCTAAACTACCAGGCGTCTCCATGATGCGATTTTAGAGTAGTAACAAATTTAGTAAAATACCAGGCGCCTCCATCATTTTCTTATGTACTCGTATTTGAGATAATTTCAACTAGTTTGTGTTATTCGTGTTGAAGTTAAGTAGCTGCAAGGTTTAAAATGCCCAGCCCACTTCCCATTCTTTGAATCGAAGGTTAGATTATTTCCGCTGTAAGGTCAAATTATCAGATCCTGTCGTCTATTTGACAAATGTTGAAATAAAGTATATTATTATAGTTATTTGTGTCAATTAGGTGTTCCCAACTAGGAGCTATCCATTACGCAGCTGCTATACATCTTGCTGACGATATTTCTTAACTAATAAGCTTCTCCTTTTGTCACTTTTTCCTTCATTCGCACAGGCTTCTACATTTCAGTGAGCAATATTTCAATAGACAAGAAGGTGGAATATGCCAGTCATATCAGCGTATTCATCTAGTGGCAGTAGATACATTCAGCCGCCTACCAGTACATTGACAAGATCAAACTACTCCGACCGTATATATTATTCACCATTACTGAGCAGTAATAAGACAAGCAGTATTAGCAACAGTGGTCTTTATCGCAAGAGCAGCTATCGTTTCGATTCACCATTTACGTCAACTACCTCATCTTCGCTTTACCACCGACGAGAAGAGCGCGACTACGGCAGCAAGAATCGTGCTGTCAGCAAAAATCCGGAAGCCACCTCGGACTGTCTGAAAGCCACTGCTGATATTGACGATTCCAGCACGAACGGTAGCTACGATAGTGTCAGGAATATCGAACGCAGAGCGACGATCAACAGCAACAGATCGAACAGATATTCATCGTCGATCAGCAGCTACGGTACAAGTCCTTTTCTTCCCTTTATTATGCAAGAATCAGGAGAATGTCCTGTTTCAACTGATTTCACCAGCACATAATTGCTGCGACATATTATTATTCTAACAGCGCTAACAAACATATTATTTTTTCTCTACCTAAACCAGCTGGACCCACGAGCGTACGCAACAGTGGTAACTACGTATCGAATCTGCGCAACACAGCACTGAGTGGTGCTGAAATTTATCAACGTTATAGTATCTCCACCTATAAACCTACATCCAGCGTTGCTTCGCGCATTACACAATCGAGCTATCGAGACAGCGGAAGTTTACCAGAGAACTCAGGCAAAGATTCATCGCTAATTGTATCACCAGAGGATAGACATCTTTATAGCAACAATAGTAAGGTAAACATGTTTGCTAGTTACACAAAATATACGATTAATTAATAGTTGTGAATTATTAACACCTTTTCGTGCTAGAATTATTACCTTACTTTACAATCCGTTATAAAAAAAAATTACGAACTCATTACATCGTATTTGCACTTCTAAACCATTCACACGTTTGATGCTGCCAGCGATGTGAATGCGACGTTCGTTGGATAAACGTACGAACATTTCGAAAAGCCATAAGTGCACGCAAGTTTGCAAAAATTCACACCATCTTTCCGGCTCTTTCTACGTAGCTGGTAGCCCGGAATGGTAGGCCAAATCCACGTATGGTTGTGGTACAACAACAAAACAAAGAACTCACGTTGCTTAACCATTTCCATGGTTAAGAATGAATAAAGTTCGCTAGAAAAAGATTTCATTCGA
>CM032179.1:362549-382614 GCA_018908115.1 Anopheles rivulorum
ATACAGCGAGCCAATACTCACCGGCAGCACATGAGGTTTGTAGCGCAGTTGTCGTATCTCTTGGTAGTGGTGCGAGAAGAAGTCGTCACGATTTACCAACGGCAGCTCGTCTGCTCCACGAAAGTGACGTGTCAGAACGCGCACACCACGCAAATGTGTATGCAGCTGTGAGCCGAATATTACAATACCCGTCTGTGGCAATGCTACCCGGGTACACTCGGCAATACAGTAGCCGTACAGTGGAAATGCTAACTGCCCTGGTGGTATGGCCATTTTGTCCGTATATTCCAAACCCAGCTCCATGATAGCCGCATCGTAGCGCCGCAACTTCGACACTACGTTGATGCGCATGCCGGAGCTATCGACGTAGCCGGCCATCAGCTTCGGGTTGTTAAAGTGAACTTCTAGACGTATGTGGGGATTAAAGTCTTTGCCACCGATCGGTAGACCCGCTTCCTTCGGGTAGGTGAACGAACCCGCACCCATCGCCCACAGTGCCATAACTTTGGAGCACAAGCGTCCGGATGCGGGCATATCGTTGCACGGTCCGTTGTACGTATGGATCTCCATTTTGTTGGCGACACACTGGAACACCTCCATATGGTGTACGAGCTCTTCGTTGTCGATCAGTGGCTCAAACTGTACGATGTGATGCTTGGCCTCTACCAGCCACGGTTCGAGCCGTTGTATTTTGCACCAGTAGGTTGTTTCCACTGCCGGCACCACGACACTGTCCAGCTGCACTTCAATCTTTTTCAAACCTGGCGACTTCTCGCGAATGCGTATCTTATCCGCACGCAACAGCTGCACCGGCAGTACGCCCTGGTTCTGTGTGCTTATGTTTGGCATCCTGGTGAAACCGTTCTTCCACTCTAACAGCGCCTCCGTACGCCACCACGCCAGATACATAGTGCCGGTGTGAAACACCATGTCTTGTGGATCACAAGTGTCGAACTTGCGCCGAAACGCAACAGAGTTGTCGTCCATGTAAATAACGTCACAGTTCTGCAGCGTATCGGCGAGGAGGTGCTTACTGTCCCGAGCAGTGTACGCATCGTACACCTGATGGTAGAGATTGTGGACAGAGGAGAACACGCAAAAGTCGGTACGGGATAGTTCACCACGCTGTGAAAACCCTATACCGAATGTCCGGAACTTTCCATGCTCGAAGGAGTTGTTGACGTGGAAGAATACTTCCTTTTCGCGCCAGTCTACCATCCACAGCAGCTTCGTTAATTGATGGTTCAAATTAAGATTGTGTAGCCGCTCGGTAGAGATATCTGCAATTATCAGGGATCAACATATCACAAACGTGCGTTACATGTAAGAGTGTCATTTAATAGCTCATGGAGTGTCGTTACAAGCAATCCTGGACAAAAATATTCTTTAATTCATTTATTTCATTTTCACTCATGCTCGATGTGTTCTCGATGTCTCGAATTCTGTGAGCAAGGACCTCTTTCTGAAAGATTAGATAAAGATAAAACATCCTTTCCTTACCGATAGCTTACAGCAAACATTAAAATATTCCTCCCAACCCTCATAACACGATGACGCAAGTACATTTCACTTCCCATACCTTGTGAACGGTTGCGACCGTGACGGTCCTTCAATATGAGCGACATTCCACAACAAACGGTGAAAAGAATGCAGAACAGAATGCGTTTGGAAAGGGGTAAGCAAGAATTTAATTTCCTTCGACAGAGAATTCGATGCGCATCGTTCCTGCTACGAACTCATCCTTATTACATCCACTACCAACGTTTGTGGTTGAATAGTATGGCCTGACCGTTCTTCTCGAATAGAAATATGGAGACTTCATCAGCACCGTTCACCGAAGGAAACGATTGACAAAGTATGCAGACGGGTCAGGGAAGAAAACAAAGGAATAAAAGCAATGAAGCTGATCGCATAGCGTCACGTTTCAGTCATTCATAATGCTGGTTTTCTTTTTACGAATACGATGATTAAACCGAGCATTTACTCATTATTGCAACAAGGTGCGATAAAGCTGTTGGGAATGAATGTTTTTTTTTTGTGTTGCTTCTCTTACAAATTAAATAAAATTGAGACGTATTCTACTATGCAGAAAAAATGGTCTTTAAATCAAAAGTTTTGCGGACTCGTTTTCCTTCTTCAACTTTTGGTTTTTGTGATTTTCTAATAGAATTATTCGATACCTATTTTCTAAATAAAAAATACCCAACCCAGCCCAACCCACGGCGAATAAAAATAATAAAAATCCAAATGTTTCTTCCCCAAACTTCTAAAACTAGCCGCGTATCATGAATAATACATCTGAATAGCCCATGTCTGGTGGTCAATGCTGCATTTACAAAGGTATCTTGTATGCAATTAATAAATTATAAAACGTAACTGAATAAGTTGTGCATAAGACCAACATTAGAACAACTAGCAACGACTTCTTGTGTAAAATTCATTCTTAAAATTCGAAAGACGAAAGATGATAGCATGCTCCTAAACAAAAGATATTTTTATATTCCATATTTCCAAGCATTGTCTAAAGATTCTGATTTGATAGAACAAGACAATTGTTTTGTTACCAATTAAATGTTGATCGCAAAGGATAATAAAATTTTAATTCTATGAAGTAAATTATTACTTTAATCTGCCACAGTTTAAAAATAATTTGGGAAACCATCTTTAATTTAGGGAGAGATGTCACATAAATCCTTGGCAAGCGTTACGTGCCAAATGAGGTCAAAATTAATTAAGAAATTAATCAAATTTAACGGTTGATTGAAGTGACGTGATACTTTGGCTGCTGAGAAGGAAACCTTGTGAGGTAAGGTTTGCCTACGGCTACTTGATGCGGTAATTGACTTGTTGATGGAGGCACATCACTCTTACAGACAATCTTTCAACCGAATCTTTCTTGTTTGATGGGGTTCGTTACTACCAAAGTAAAATCGGCGTGCTTGAGATATTACCTTATTACATCATTTAATCGAAATATCATTACATTACATACAAAAATATGATTGAACAACGTTATGTGGACTGATGTAAAATTCGGATTTGGTTTGTGAGTTAGAGAGCAAATAAATATGTATGAATTGCGGATAAATTAGTTTCGAAACGTACTGTAGCATGCCACGCTGGTTAACAATAATGCAAACACCCAGCATCTAGCCATACACGAATCTGCGTAGATCTCCATCGCCGTTGAATTTTTGTTGCAAACAGAATGCTTGCGCTTGTAGTGAACCTCACTGTTACCACTATTTTAATGTTTTTTGAAGCACTTTTACCACTTTTTTACACATTTTTTGTTTGTTTCTTTTTTTTTTTGAAAAAAGATATCACTGACTCTTCAGCAAGTTTGGATCATACTGTGCTAGCCCAGCGGATGATCCATTGAACTGTTCCGTCCAACGGTAAGAACCACACTGAATCCGGCCGAATAACTGAACGGGAAGCCAAGAACATTCTCCTTCTGCGCCGGCTCGGCGAAATTTAACGTTACGCATGTTAGGAAGACACTCACTGATTATGATGAACATTGTTGAATGCGACTGAACAGACTGACTGCCGGATGGACGTACAGTACATGCACGTAAGTCGTAACATGTTTACGTGCAATTTATATTTTTATATTTTAATTTCGCTCCTGCCTTATAAACCCCATTTTAATGTATTGTTTCGTTAACGTTATATTAGACTTCTGGTGAAAAGTAAAGGGGCACATTTAGGTTAGATTTTGAACGGTCAAGTAGGCACTTGTTTAGGTAGCGAATTTTATTGCAAATCACATTAATTACCGTCTAGTGTCGATTACGTACATCGTTAGAATATAAAATAAGCACACGCCTATCATCAGAGCTGAGTGTTGAAGCATATTGGAGTGATTTTTTATAATCCATTCTCGAAAGAAGGCGACGTCGCTGTATACACCAGGGAAGCCTGGGCGGGCACAATCCACACCGTGCGACACCACACCGGTCAGCAAACCATTACAAACAAGCGGTCCACCGGAGTCACCTTGGCATGCGTCTTCTCCGCCGGACATGTTGCCGGCACAGATCATACCTTGTACGATACTGCCACCGTAGCTGGAGGCATCGTTGCATCTTGCATTGGATATAATCGAGATATTAACCGCCTTCAAAATGTCACTTGACGGTCCATCCTAACCAGGGGAACAAACAAAAACGTTAGCGCAAATTGCAAGACAAAACACGCAGAGCTGTGTAGTAAGCTGGTAAAGGCTGGTAACTCACGTAGAAAATGCTGCCCCATCCGCTCGCTCGGCAAAGCGTACCAGCAGGAGGAACTTGAACAACAGTTGCAATAGGTCGCAGGGACGGATGATTACTTCCAACGGAACTGACCAGCTAGTGAAGATGTCGTGAAAACAAAAACAAAATCTAAGCTTACCACCGCATCGCACGACTGTTCGACGACGGAAGGGCAAACGTATAACTTACCATCATCACTCCCACGTCGTTGAGAAATCCTTTCGGTTTGTATTTGTTGTGTACGACGATCTTCCGCACATCCGAGATGAAGGTGTTTTCGTTCTGAATGTTCCGGTAGATGCTACCACCGACAACGCGGAAAAAGCTCGCAAGCCGCGCAATGTCCCGATCGTCCACCAAGCAATGTGCGGCTGTTAGCACAGTGTTTGCGGTGATCAAACTGCCACCACAGATGTGACCTCTACCAAAGCCGCGCAGATCGTTTGATTTTGCACGTACAGATACCTGCAAACGTAGTGAGTAAGTGAGTAAAACGCGAGAAACATTATTTACTGAAACCAAGATCATAACATTGAAAGTGTTGTAGCTGTGTGTGTAGGGGTAAAATAAGGAACAAGGTGTGCACGCAAAGTACTCTTAAAATAACGTTTATTACTGGTACGTAGGAACGCCAGAGTGAGAGTGTCCCGTTCCCGTACCGTACAGCATCTCAAAGGATGCAGGAACTCATCCGTGAGAGCCGTGGGGAATGATCCAGGTTGGTTCATGTCGCGATCAGCTGTCACCATACCAGAAAGGATACACATGCATGTAAATAATGTAAGCTGTATTTGTGTGCCTTGCTGTAATTGTGTCTCTTAAACAAGGAAACGAGTCCTTCAAAATGATAAAATGCTCGCTGATGAGATAAGTGACCTGTTATCATCGTTAATTCGAACAGGATCAACACTATCATAAGCTCGACAATGTACCTGTGTTGCACTCAGATGTAAGTGTATTTTTGTTTTGTTTTTCATCGAATAAATACTCATACGATACAAGCTTTTAATCTAGTGACCGCATCATCTTCACCACACCGCCAACTAGATTGCTTTACCATTCGCCTTTGTTCACCGGTTAATACGATTCAATGCGATTGAGAGTTTACGAAACGTTTGCTTTTTACGTAGCGATCATCAAAGCATTCTTATCGTCGAGAAGTGCTTAAGAATGTGTTGAAATGCAAGCGGAAATACAGTAATACACAGCAACCATGTGACAATGGGGATTTGGGTGTGCATTAAATAGAGTTAAATATAAAAAAACACGATAAGACGCTTTATGAGGTAAAATCGGTCGTTGAGATAATCAAAGCCATACATCTTAATTCGTGGCAGAAAGATTATTTCACGCGATACGTTTCGTGCAATCGATGACTAATCCTTCAGTAGAAAACCGCACCTTTATGGTAAATCTGTTCAGTATCATCCTCTGTAGGATGTGCGATGGACGGCATCGACTACGGAGGATAATAAGAATAATCGAACCTTGGGGTACTTTTACTGTGATTCCAAAACACTAGCTTGCGATGGCACACTATTTAGTTATTAATTGCACATTTTTTGCGACCATTTCTAAACCAACCTGTTTGGTTACCTTGGTTATTGTTTCTTAAAAACACCGCAAATTACACTTTTTCGTTGAGCTTTCGTAAGGGCAACGGTACAAACGAATGTCCAACAAAAGATGTCGCTCGATGTTACAATCAACACAGTCCTTGCCTGAAGATTGTGCAACATGCAAGGTGACACATGCTATCGATGTTCGGGAGACAACCATGACTAATAAGGTATTTCCAATTACACGTCCAATGTTACGTATCATGCCATCCACGCACCTAAACAGCTCTAGTTGATTGTGCGTAGCCGGTTGATTTTATATGTTACCTGATATGTAATATCCATTTCTTTTACTGTATCACCACCAACGATCCGTGGCTCATCAGCAGAGCAAACTAAACTTAGCGCGCAGCAGCTAAGCATAATTATCACAGCCGCAACATTGAAACGAACTGAGCGAATTTTAAACATTTTGGCCGATATGAACAATGCTGCTGACCTCGTGCTTAAACCTCGAATAGGAAACTGATTCGTTGCAAGCAAAAGCTCATAGCTTATTTCTTTTAATAGGTACGATTGTCAGGTATAAAGTTATCTTATCGCGAACCGTTCCTATCTGCAGATAGTGCGGTTTGCTTCACCGACAGATTGTCAATTGCTGTTATTGAACACTTTGAAACCATCCCTAGCACCGCCAACAACGGCAGGGGTTTGAGATGCCAATTTGCCGACGACATTCCGTTGCCATTTGAACCCCGAGCAGCCAAACATTTACGCGGTGTGCGATAATCATCCCCAAGCAACGCAACATATTCAGTAATCGTGATAATAAATACTACATAGGGTAAATAATTTCACAAACAAATCTAGCTCAACATGTTGTTTTAGGTGTTTTCATTTCTATTTTCAATTTGTATACCTCATTTTACAATGCTATTCGGTTTCCGCTTAGTACTATCGAGCTCGCTCTCTAACAAGTATGAAGCCTTGCTTAGCACACCATCCATCTCTTGAGCACATGTTATTTCAGCTTCAGCTACGTCACGGCGAATGAAATCAATCAAAGAACGAATAAAATTGGGATAACGATCCACAAGACGGCACATAAACTTAAAGTAACACTCCGCAGAAATTGGGAAGTATTTCCGTGTGAAGGAAATCAAAACGTTTCGCATTTCCACCTTTATCAAATTCGACGGCTCGTCTGTACTCGCCATCAAATCAAACAGTACTTCCATAGCAATGGCCCGGGTCGGATACGTTTCATTACACATAAACGCGTGTTGCGTGATGGACAGCCCCGTTGTGCGAATGAACAGTGTTATTTTGCTGTAGTCCTTTTGCTTTACAAGCGATTTTGCGAGATTTCTTAAAATTTGCATTACTTGGGAGGCGTACGGTTTGGGCAGGCATCGCTGAAGTTCCACATACGTCATTACAAAACGGGGCATCGCAAAAAGCACTAAATCCTCGTTGCGCGCACAGAAAAAGAGCATCAACGGCCTTAACGCATCATTCGGATTGGAAAGTTTGGCAAACTGCGGTACCCATTTGTTTAGCATGTTATATACATTATCGCCGATGATTGGATCATTGCCATAATCCATACTTCCAAGAATATCCATTACTTTATGCCAAATTTTTGCGACGTCTTCTATAAAATCGTGCTGTACATTGCGATCGACGAGAACGGCGAATGGTAGGAAATAGTGCTGGAACGCTAACGTGTATAAACAGGTTAAGTTGGACTTTATGTAATACAGCTGGGGGCATTCCTTCAAGGCCAGGACCAGTACGGCCAGTACGCGCTGTCTAATAATACCCTTTGGATCGGGAAACCATTTGTCGAAATCTTTCAATATGGTATGCAGTTTCATTTTCATTTCCATCTGCACGTCCCTATCCGACTCATGGTAACGTTTGCCGACAAAGCAAAAAAACAGTTTCATAGGGATGGTGTTACTTTGCAACATATCGTACTCCGGAATTTCACATAATGCTCTAAACTCATCCAGACCGTGCACTACGCGTGTGAGATCGAGCAAACTATCACGATCATACAAAATTCCCATTTTTAACCAATGCCGAATAATCGTTTGTTGATCGATTGGTGAAAACGTTCTGGAACATTGCGTTATCTCTTTCAGGTATACCAGAACTTGATCCGGGCAAGCCGTTGGACAGTTGACATAGGTGTTGAACACCGATGAAACGGTGTGATCATTCTGTGCTACATATGATTCATTATGCATTGTCATACGGGCAGCTATACGACCAATGCACGGTGGGGCGACGGCTTTGTTTAAAAACATTTCCTTGACGAACGGCATTACGTGTTGATTTATTGCGCTGAAATACTCGTCACTCAGCGACGAACGTTTGCAGTTTAATGAATCCGCTATAGCTGAAAGAGAGGCAGATGTTAATGGAATGGTTTAAAAGTCCAAATATTGCAAAATATTTACCATCTAGCAGCTTTTGCCATTTGTCAGGAGAACTTTGTCGTAGATATTTCAACAACCATGGTCGCAGTAAGCTTATTTCGCCCCGATCGAATGATTCTTGCACGATTGCTTTCTTATAGATTAGACACATTCCTTCAGCTATAATTTCCATTGCCGGTTGCAAACGATTGCCATACTTATGGTACGCCACATCAATGCTTTCCAAAAATGTAACAATATGTGATGTTTTATCAAAGCTTGACTTGCTGAACAAAACTAAAATTGCCATATGGGCTTGCGTGGCGACTGTGATACGCTTGATCGTAGGATCTAGCGGTAACTTCATTGCATCATTTGTTAAAGGCACCAGCTGGATTAGTTTCGACACTCTGGAGTAGTCATTATCGAAGCTTGTAGAACTTATCATCGTAAGAAACATCAGGCCGAGGTTGTATATCGCTTGCTCGGTCATATTTTCATACTTCTTGGGTCCAATTTTGAGGAATATGCGGTTGAAAATTATTTGCACCTTCTTCTTGTTCGCTTGATCCGTGTAATGTCGTATTATCCAGCTCAACATTTTGATAAACATTTGGAAGCTGTTCCTTTGGTGATCTAAGCTATCGTCGATCGATGTCGGTCCAGCAAGGGCGGCGGCTTGTTCGATGAATCCATGCACGGATGAACTAATGCAACCCATACTTCCCAAAGAATCCGAGTTTGTAAGGAAGGATGAGTTAAGCCGAACGCTGTAGTAGTCCCAGAGAGCGATTATGGTTTCGATGCGTGCAGGCCATAGCACTGTAACGATCGGTTTCAACAGTATCATGAAAACTCTCGCTTGTGATTCTTTAATATCTGATTTCTGAAAGTCTTTCACGATTTCATCGATTACGGTGTAACTATTAGGCAGTGTCACGAGAGGCGCTTCGTCGGTCAATTTTGGCTTTTGTTCGTACAGTTTCGCTAGTGCATTGATTTGCCATGTCTTAAATACATAAGCATCGTTTTTTTCCTTCAATGGTGACGGCATACTTTGGTTAAAGCAATTCCAGAAATCAACTTTTTCCATATCCGCTAAAACCATCAGGCCCAGCCACATGTGCTTTACGCAGTTACATGGATACGGAGTTTTCGTGGCGATATGTTCGATTGCGTGTAAACGAAACTGATGATATGATAAGTCCAGCATATCCACCATCAGGTCGCGGTATATTGTACCAAATGTTTTTAATGGTCTCCTTTCGATAATTCCATTCATCAGTTCGATATTTGTTGTTTCGGCACATTCCTTCGCATCTTTAAACAGCAACATTAGCAGCCAGCGCCATTCCAGTACACCGTGATAAACTTCGTAGCCAATGAAGTCTTTGTCCCACGCACTGTTCCATCCGTACTTCTTCAGTGGCTCTACTAGATCCGGTAGCACATATAAAATCGTCGAAAGACTTTCGTAGAATGTGTTTCCTCTGATGTTTATTGCGCTGCCTAAAACTAGACGCAAAAATCGTGTAATTTCCAGTCGTTGTAATCGCATGCTGCTGCACGTTTGCCTCTGGAAGCATTTCAGCTTTTGAATGCGTTCTCGTGCAACTATCGACAAATCATGCACCAATGGTTCGTAGAATTGATGCAATTCTGAGCCCAATATAGTAGTTGCTCGGTCCTTTTCCAAAGAAAGCCCAAACGACTGTCCTCCATCCCGTGAAATCTTTTGTACGCAATCCAAACTCGATACACCACCATAATTCGTCGATTTACAGTCGAACATTATGTTAATGCTTTTCCACACGCAGTTGAACTTTATCACATTTACAACAAATTTTCTCCTAATACCGGTCTTCTTTTCATGTCCACCTCACTTTGCTGCCGGTACGAGGAATAAACAAATACAATACATTCTTCTATCTATTTTGGCAAGCCCCTGATCTCACATAAACAAATGAGCGCGAAAACGTACGGAACGCTGCCAATCAAAAATTACATATATAGGACATGGGATACAGATTGTAGGGTAGTTTGACGTCTTGCGACTTGACATAACGATCCCAAGGTGATTAACAGCGAAACTTTGACATTTTAAATGTAACGCTCTGTAACGCTCAAGGTCTATACGGATTGTGTCATTCGAATGTGTCGTTAATTTGTCAAATTGTGTTCGATTCACTTGCCTAGTGGTGGTTTATTTATTTCATGGTTTGATTTCTAATCATTTCGGTTGTTTGGTTTTATTATACAATTTTGAACGGAATTATGTAATGTTTATCCTAATACGGCCTGCTCCGTTTAAACAAAAAAATTAAAAAAAGTTAAAAAAGTAAACAAATTCAAACACAATTAGATCTTTCATAATATCAATACAACTTCTAATTTGAAAACTTAAGTAAATTTTTTCGACCGACAAATGTAATAAAACTTGTTTAATAGACCATTTACATCTACACTACAACGAAACATTAAGTCTGTAAACTGTCCTTGCTACGGGGGGGATTTCCGGGGAGTCCGAATGGGATTTTGGACCGATCCAATCGTGTGGGACTAGCGCCGTTACCAAACATACCACCGGGCCGAGAAAATAATAAGTACTGATATGAAAAAAAACATAAATCATTTAAATATATGTCGTGGCAACGTTTTTAACCATCCGTTTTGAGATAACGGTTAAACAGGAGTGGCGAATAACAATTTATAAATAGCATAAAGGAACAATGTCATTTTTTCAATGGCAATGCTTCATAGTTGTTTCAATTACATTGCAATTTCAAATTCCTTGCTGGTGATATGAACCATTGCACAAAATCGTTGCAAATGGGTACATACGGTGGTAAGCTTTGCGAGAACAAATTCTACGACAATATCCACTTGATGTAAATCGAATTCAATGCTATTTCAGATTGAATCACAACAATAACTCCTCCAGATTGGAATGATTTTATTGGTGTGTGTGTGTCGATTCTGGTTAAACAGTTAAAAATCCAAGTAGGTATAGAGTGTAGCCAGTCCTGTAAAGTTAACACTTAACAAATGAGACGGTATTGCAGAAGCTACAAAAAAAAGGAAAATCAATTTATTTAAATTTATTTCATATCAGTTCACTTCATATTATTTTATTATATTTTAAATCGAAAACATTAACTAAGCTAAACACGGAACATTAAGCTTCAAATGGAATGTTTCGCTGCAGAGATGTAGGAGTATTGTTGAGTACATCAATGTTGATGTACATTTCGCACAAAAATGTATAGTTCGCCGCGTTTCAGCTGGATAAAGATCAATCAAATGAGCTCGCTCGGGTTGCAACGCTCACATCCGGTGGGTTTGCCATTAACGCCACTAAACCCATCTATATAAATTGAATGAAATTGACACATGTTTACCAAGAACCCTCTCAGTCTCGATAATGAAGATTGCTAATGTTTTTTACTAACATCCCATTATCAATTATCAAATATACAACCGATTTTATGTGCTTAGTTCGCTCTTTTAACCGTGAATGTAACAATAACCGTTAGAAAAGCAATTAGGGTCGAACAATGAGAGGGGACAAATAAGTAGAAGGTTTGCCTAGAATGTCCCACATTTATTCCTAATACATAACAATATCCATCTCATTTGATTTCCATCACCCCTAGGGTGTTCACAACTTCACCCTCTTGGCTACATTTGTCATTGGACTCTCAACAGTTTCTCCCTTGTTTCAGATATCTATCATGCTCTTCATATGGCGTTGTTGTGTGGTGAGTACAATTGTTAGCTGTAATCCATGGTAATCGTGTTAAATCATGATTTTATCGCTGCCTGGCAATTACCGTGTGATCAGAACAACAAAAAAAAAAAAGGAAAAACTCTTTTGTGGTTCTTTTATCAGACAATAACCCCGGGGTGGAACCAAGTAGCTCTTTAAAACCGATAGCGTCTTTCATGGGTTGAAGCGTGAAAAGGACGCACGGCGGAACGGTCTCTGGTACACGTATTTAGGATGTATGAATAATAATCATTGATATCTAAATGCAGTGCCCAATGCATGTGCCAAGGGTTATGATAACAGTGACGGTAGAACAGCATCATACAGATGTGACATAATTTATCCATTCCGTTCTATAACAATCGCTTCTTCTTGAGCGTGTTTTAAGCAGTAAAGTGCCGGCACAAATTTATTCCGCAAACACATACACACACCGAGGTGTTAAAACGTGTTGATGATTTATATCTTTTTCTTTATAGGATCGTCTAACGGATTAGGAACTTTAGGAACTCCAATGAAAAAAGACTGCGGTTTTAGTTTTAACTTCGAAGACCTAAGTACTAAGGTTTATAAACCCCTTTAGAACGGCTTCCAAGGTGGTGGAATCACATTACTATTTCTGACTACTCTCCATTTTTGCTACCTCATGCTTTGGTAGCTAACCACCTTACTTGTAAACTAATATTTGCACGACACCACAGTTTTGCGCTAGACTGAAGTTGAGAGTAGGATTCGGATGAATCTTTTTAATGTTTTGAATCTTCAATAAATTTGCTACACGAGTGAAGAGGCAAATTTTGCACTTTCCTATCAGCTTTCTAGATCCTAGAACCGCGGAATCTAGAAGCTTCCACCGATTGGAAGGTCTTGACAAGCTCTACTCGTTTTGACCCAAAATTTGTATGGTCTTTTACAGAAGACTAATACTAGGACTTAAGCTCCTGGTTTGCCAATAACCGAAGCGGATCGCTATGTTGACAGATCCAGAGGAATTGCCCTACTTTTTCTCAACTGCTTTATACTTGCCTGTCATTGCTGTTACGAGTCGTTGATCTCAACATGTCCCTGGTATCGCGAATAAGGGAAGCCGAGGAACTTACTTACATACTTTAGGCTGTTGTACTGCTTACGGTCTAGTGCCGTCGTCAGCCAATCTATTATCCCCGATCCCGGAAGCTGAGGTTGAACAATGCATTTTAAGTAATAGTTCACGCTGGGCTATTATATTGTGCACCAACAAAAACAGGAATGACCTCTCCCTTCATGACACAGCCGTCGGGGAGAGCTGCTGTTAGCCCGAAATAGCCACCACCCTGCGGCAGGAGAGTTCTGCTTCACTTTCCTGGCTATTTGACTCCATTAGAGCGAAAATCTCCCAGGATTAAGGGTGGACCAGCTATGTGCCTTTTGCTGAATTTGTCATGTTCCTTTTTGAACTTTTCAATATCCTCATTTTTGTGTCTGACTATCGAGGGAATATATCTTAGGCGAGTACACTGATTTTCGGATAAAACAAAGTTACCAAAGTTCTCAAAATAAATGGATGACCATTGAACAACTGCCTCTGCTGTTACGGAAGTTTTGGTGGACTCCAATTGTGCGATTTACGCAACGCAACGAAAACTGATACAAACATCAAAAGTTTGCGAAATAAATTGATCGGACATGTGTCGGGTTTAATTACGAGAAAGTAAATGCGAAAGCAAACATCCCGATTTAAGTAAATGACCAAATGGACGGATAGTGTAAAGGAAGCGATACGAATTACTTACTCGTGAGGAAATTCAGCAACGAATATATAATTGTTATACAACAAAAATATAAATATCTTACCTTCCAGCTCACGCTCTGTTCTAATGTTCACAGTGTGTTTTACCCGTTGTGCTAACCCGAAGCAATTGAGTCCACAACGATGAGCACTAGATCGTGTTTTGGGTTGTTTTTTTTTTTCGTATGAACAAACAAATTACAGAAGCATAATCGTTTTATTTGTCTTCTCTTTATCGCACTATGTTTCTATGTACGTTTTGTTTCACACGCGTTCGTCCTGCTTTTACAAATGATTAAAACGTTTCAATGCGGTGTACTGGAAATGTAAACTTTCTATACATTTTAATTGTTTATGAGCTTTATTTAACCTTCTTTTTGAACTGTGTAGGCGAAACTTCTCAATTCAGGATTAAACATTTTGTTTCAAAATTCTTCAAAACGAAATCCATATTGTGCCCTTGTTTACTTCCTTTACGTCATTTACAAGCTAATCGAGGGTCGTCCTGTAGCTTGGCAATGGCTCCTAGCAATGCTGTCTGAAAACTGTCGTTAAAACAAAAAAAAGAAGAGAAAACTGAACGCCAAAGTGAACGTAACACGCATTCATATTTATTATAATTTGATTTCTAGTGATAAACCTAACGCTGCTGCTTGCTATTTATTTAGT
Organism: Anopheles rivulorum; assembly: GCA_018908115.1. Lineage (NCBI taxonomy): Eukaryota > Metazoa > Arthropoda > Insecta > Diptera > Culicidae > Anopheles > Anopheles rivulorum. The sequence continues at coordinate 376,994 of CM032179.1, forward strand.
TTTTGCAATTTCCCAATTTCAATAACTGGTTTGTCTCTATTGTAAGTTTCAGTCCATATTTAGGGAATAATGAGCGTCGTTATAAAAAATGTTTTCATCCCACTCGTAAAACTATAGTTTTGTTTTAATACTGATGCAATTTCCCAGAGAACGTACAACATTCATACTATCCAATTACTTAATTGATCACATTGTAGTAAAATCTAGTTGTCTTTTTTTTTGTATTTACTCCATCCTCTATACGATGTTTACAGTGTGTGTGTGTTTTTTTTCTTTTCTTTTCTTTTCCTTTCTTTTCTTTTCTTTTATTTGAGCTTAAACATCGCTTTATGTACATATCTCGTCTCTTAGTCGTTTAAAATATTTAAATCATTTCTTGTCGATGCTAGTTTAGATTAGCAAATAAATGATATTCACATTGCTTCGAATAATATTAGATTACCTATGGTTTTGTGAACGGAATGTTCTATGCTACATTAGATTTGTACAACATTGTCCCTTCCCAGTGATTCTTTTAAGGAGTAATAAAAATCGTGATTGCGCTGCTAAATACATACTTGAGCTGCAGCTGCAAGTTTGCCCGAAACAGCATCATGTTGGAACGAAAATCCATTTGGCATACGTCCGCAACAGCAAACCATAAGTTTTAAAAATGAATTGTTCAGACAATTGATTAATACATTGAACGTACTAAAGTTGTCTGCGGGATCTGCTTTAAACCGTAGCTAAAGGACGGGTGGCCGCACGACGTTGTTTGCTTTGTAGATTGCCTTATTTTACCTCACTACAAATCCAAAACAAGTACAACCAAAAAAAAACAACACACAAAAAACTTTCGCCAAACAAAGAAATTTTGTTCCTTCCTTCGGTTTGTAGCCGTAGTGCCGTTTAGCATTAAATCTTTTTTTCTTTTCGTTTTTAAATTTTGCGTGCAGCTTGTTGTTCTGAGAAACAGTTTCAGCAACAGTTTTGGAAATGACTGTTTTTAGTACTTGCTTTTGATTTTCCGCATGGTTTTACGCGCGAGTATTTGAAATTAATAATTGCTTAAAACTGATAATTAAAATTGTACTAAGCTTAGCAGTGGATTTATTTTTTATGTTTTTTTTGTTGACAATTAAAGATTTTTGTCACTGCACTCCGCATGCGATTGACTCACTTTCTTCCTTCAATGTTTGGTACGTCTATCAAATACCAGAAATGAACCATGTTGCAGCATTATCAATGCTATCGTATAATGTTAATGTTTTGTAAAACGTTGTTGTTTTTCTTTGCATTTTCGAATTAAAATGAAAAAACAAAAAAAAAACAAACAAACAAAACTTTGCATGCAATTTGTACGCATGGATATTTTTGCTAATTTCGCAGAGCGCTTGAAATAATCTTTGCCACAGGCTTTTTTTGTTTTCGTTCGGCTCTGTTTGAGTATTTGCATATTACAATCATAACATTTATATTAATACTATCTGATTATACGATTGCTTTATGAAACGCAAAGAAAATTGATACAATTAAATAAAACAAAAAAGAAACGTAAACGTAAGAAAATTTTTAAACGTCATTCATTTGACAAATGATCGTGACCTAACTGTTGTTTTCAATCAAACCAGAGCACAGGGAAGAGAGATTGCTGCTATGCTCTGCTGTAGAACAAATACAGACAGAACACAAGTTAGCTAAACACATTCTGACACATCGACATTCACATTCAACGTTCGGCATCCGCTATGATTTGTTAGTTCCTTCTCCATTAGTTAGCTCGAATTCAGATTCTAAATATTTTATTAAAATTGTCAGTCGAATATGTATTGTAGGTTTAGTGATGTTGTTTTCTTCCTCTTCGTCTTTTCCTTTAATGCGAGCCTTAATACTAAAATCAAACTAAAAACAAATGTACATCCAAAGCAATGCGCAATATTAAAACTCAATGCACCCACTCGTATTGATAGACAGAAGAAGAAAAAACAAAACGAATCGATTTTCCATGCAAACGAAGATGCACAACCAAGAGAAGGATCCGTTTGCATAACGATAAAACGTACAGCAAATGTAAGAGTTGAGGCTTGGGATCAGCAGGTCCTAGCTAAAATAAGGTTAGTTTTTTGCTATTGGAAAGCCAATAAATAAATAGCAAATGTTTAACATTCAATTTCACTGAAGCCGTTACCCTCAATTTTTTCACGCTTTAAGGGGAGATATACAGTCAACATGTTCGAATAGAATCGTATCGTGTTCATGCTTTTTTTTAAGTTCAAGAATATCTGGTAAAAATTGCAAATCAATATACAGATCGATAACGACGGTACCGCCCTAAAGTGAAACCTTATTCCGATCCAAAAAACAACGCATATTGCCAATATTATCAGATGCTCTTTGCAGCTCTTACCAGCGCTTGACAACAGCTTTTTATTGGGGGGAAAACAAATGTATTTTTGTTATTTTAAAATAACATATTTGTATTTTCTATGGTTTTAAACGAAACTCGTACAGTTCTTTTTAGCGATCCGAAGAATGCCATATCAAAACGACCACTTCTCCACGTGTGTGTCTGAAATAGTGGTTACCTTCACCGACTCTCGAACGTGTATACCTTCGCCTGCAAACTGCTCGCAATCGAATGTAATCGAGCTGGTGAGTGTATATCTTCCCTTAAATCTAAAAGTTTGTTTTTTGCTCATCGTGACAGGTTTGCTGGACATGAGAAATGTTCAGAAATAGAATAGCATTTAGCAACAGCTGCTGTTCAATGTACGGAATTTTCCATCACAGCGAGTAGTTTAAACTCTACTGCCTGCAGGTAGTTTGCTAGCTAAGCGGACTCGCTTGACAACAGTGTTGATAATGGTTGGAGTTTAGGAAGGCAAAAGTGACTTTCAACGCAGTTTTGGACCGTTCATTACTTGAGCAATTCATACTTGGATGTTATCATCCTCGTCATCACTGTCGGGTGGGTTACTTTCCGACTGTCCGGGCGGACTGCCGGGATTAAGCATTGGGCTAGGACTCTGTCTAGTTTGGCTACTCAGACTGTGGCTGCTACTGCTGGTGAGCGAATTGACATTACTAATATCGAGCTGACTACCTCCACCAGCGTTGGCACCACCATCCCGGCCCTGGTTCAGCCCGGCGCTCGGCGCCTGATGATGTTGCTGCAGCACGGATGTTCCCGCCTGTTGCCCACTGTTGGCTTGATAGTAGCTGCTTAGCGTGGAGAGCGAACTGGAGGCAGATAAATGAGGAAATGGCCCGCTCGGACCCGGGATGGAATTGAGCGTACCAATCGCTGGCACGCCCGGATAGATGCGGTACGGCAAGGGTTTCTGCAGTGCTGCTGCCGCTGCCGCATGTCTGTAGTATGCGTCAACCGCACTTTGTGGCGTTCCAGGTGGCCCGGATGGGGTGGGATAAGGCCAGCCACCGATGTACGGTGGCCCACCGTACAATCGCTGGAATGCTGCGTAATTGCCTGCCTCCGCTAGTAATTCTAAGCCCACCGCCGTCTGTCTCTTCCATTTGGTCCTGCAATGAAGAAATAACAAAGTTTGCGGTTTTGTTTTTAATTGGTTGAAGTTTAGTAGTTCATTTAGTTAGCGGAAGAGATTTGCTTTCATTTCTTACAAAACATGCCAAAGTACAGCAATTAGCGCTTGGTTGTGTCATTTCAAACCCTTCCATTGATTCAAATGAGTATAGATTTCAAAGGAAACATACTTCTTGGGATATACAATATTAGAATTAGGTACACTGCACTGTCATTATCATCAAACCACCAGAATTGTGTTTCTCACTCACATGCCCAGTCTCAGGTGGATCAGAAATCTTGAAGCACACTGTGAGAAAATAGCAAGCGTCTTCAAATGCAAAAAAAACGCCCAAACTGTCTCTTTAATTTTTATCCTAGAATTAAGGAAATAAACGATGCAAATGATGTGAATATGATATTACACGTGTTTTTTTTCTGTTTGTTTGTTTGGTTTCAACTATATAAAAAAAAACATCACACCGGGGAAACCTGTCTGTCCATGCAGTGAAGCCCTGCAAATGTCAGATGTGTGATTTCCAATAGCAATTTAAAGAGCAAGAGTCGTGGTAACAGTATACCGCCGTACAAGCACACCAGTAACATGATAGCGTCATCAGTAATCGTAAACTGGCCTTGGTTCATGCACATCCTGATATTTGACACTTAATTACTTAATGTACTCAATCTGATATCAGCCGCAAGCGGTGCCAAGCGCATCCGAATGGCAAACTTAAAGTGCAATGTTCAAAAAACAAAAGAACAAGTGCTCACCTAGCGTAACATGCAGATGTAGTGTGCCCAACATTTCTATGACATGGGAGGTAATAAATATTTTTATTAAACATTAAGATACACATAACCGGGGAGGGGTAATACATATCATCAATAGACTGGAGCAGGAAACTATAATACCGAATGATTTCTAAAAACCTTATTTCGATCATTATTAGCCCATACAATGTAGTGAATATTGTTACCAATCGTGAATATTTAACGTAGTTATTGGGGTTCTATCGAATCAGATTCTATCCACGGTTCGACCCAGGGTGTATTAGACCGAACGTGAACTGACCCAAACCATCCAGAACATCATTAAAATCTGGCTGTTAGCTTATGGTGCTGCTTTTTAAATTGACCTTTTGCCTCGGCAGTTGCTAATGCGAACGCTTCGCGGTGACCCGCTCACGCTTTTAATAAGTTTGTACCACCACAAGATACGGCCGCAACACAATTACCGCTGTCATCGGTGCTTGCCGTGATGTGGATTGATTCGTAGAAGATGATTCCCGTGTCACGGCAAAGCCATCCCGAGCGCTGCTGAACAAAAGCGCAAACAAATCCATTCCCCTTTGGCGGTGGCAACGAAAAGGGTGTTTTCTATTACCCATTCACTTTCTCATGGCATGTGGAAGCGAGTCAATGACGTTTTGATTAGCTCGGTATGCTCGGCAGGAATTTCGTACGAATGAGGAAAATAATTTCTCGGCTGGGCGAATCAAAACTTTTGCTCCTTTTTTTTTTCAGGTGTCATAAGTGGCATTAAAGCAAAGGCAAAATTGTTGCTATTTTCTATGCTGGATGAGCCTTAACCTCTGCTCTCTGCTGAACCAATGAAACAAAGATTTCTTCGAATTGATAGTTTTTTTTTTAATTTAAACTTTAAAACTTATAACATTAAATCATTCGTATAAGTGTGCAGATATACGCATATTGCTCAGATATATATACATGTATATATATTTCTTCACACATCCATTCGAACGCGAGACGCATTCCGCAACAGTACCACTGACCATAACAGACATCATTGCAATCTTCCTTTGCTCAATCAATCTTTTGACGTCAGATGAATGCAGTTTGCTGGAGCCGCAAGCCCGAAACCTCAGCGCACGATGCTGGCAGCCACTAGGCGCAGCACTGAATCGGAAAAGCCGGATGGCGGCAAAAGCAAGGAATGGAAGGTAAATCATGCCGTGCTAAACCACCGCTCATGATGAGTGTGGGAATGTTTATGTACACGCTGATGTATACGTACATGTACATGTAGCCATAGGTCGGTAGGTGTATGGATGAGTTGACTCACATTTTGGTATATATA